>BPUM01000252.1:0-143199 GCA_020521455.1 Prunus kanzakura | reverse complement strand
CTTTATATTGAGGAAACTTGATGCTTAAGCTTCTTTCAATAATTAATTTAACATGTTTAACTAAATGGTACGACTGTGGTTCAGGTTGCCAAAAGCCCCAACAGTATTAGTTAGACATGATTTAGGCCCATGGTGAAACTTTAGATTGAGTTGAGTATGGATAAAAGCATAATTAGGGATGGTCGCAGATACCTTGCTACCATCTTCCGACCACCATGCACCATATCCTTCAGCAACCCTTATTTCAAAGACAACACCGTGTGGTTGAACACTATGCACATTTAACCAGCAACAATGTGTCATTAATCGACCTGATGACATCCAATGCGAGCCAGTTTTTATTGGAATCTAAAAAGAGCAAAAGGAAAAAGGAAACACAACTGATCTTAATAAAAACAACATAAAATCACAGTATTTGTATCAACACATAATCACATGAATAAAACTTAGTTGTAAACACTTGTACCCAAAACTCAAAATACATGAGTACCAGTGCACAAAGCTTGTCACATTCGACCATAGAATAATGTATTCAATTCATTATCAAAACCAAAAAACATTTCAAATATATTAGGGCCTTGACCAATAAGGTTAAAGCGTTTAGTGTTCTTATCCTCTAGCCTCTAATTTATGCAAATATCCAAGAAAGATGTGTGAATCTTCTAAACAATCAACCTACAAACCTGTATTAGTACTTACGAATTTTAATAACACTATGATAGCAAAACACTGATGTTCAGAGGTTTTGTCAAGAAACATAAATATCATTAGTATTTCATAATTGTTCTCATACCTCTAGTGCTTAAGCAAATTTCTATACTTTAAATTATGAATTTTTTTTTCTTCATAGTTTTGAATGGGAGTTGCGGTGTCCAACACCAGGTGATGGAAGCGTGATAGTCAAGAAAATTTATATAAGCAAATAAACTAACATAATCTAAAAAATCCCAAATTTCTAGGCCTTTAAAAGAAAGACAGGTTGTATGTAACCATAATTAAATGTGTGAAAGAATCAATAACAAACAAGATACTAATAATAATCTCCAAAGTCTAGATTTAAATCAAGGCCTTAACAGTTTCTCACCACTTCCATCTAAGGTACCCCAATATTTACTGCTACTCCGATGTGCATGTTTTGCCAAGGCCCTAGCTCCATGAGTCAATGTACTACCTTCAACCTGTGCCCAGAAAGAATGAAGTAAATAAAAAGCATGCAATATATAAATCAGTGTCTGCAGCCTCTATGATAAACATGCAGAAAACAGAAGTATATTGTCTATTTTTTTATTTTTTTATTTGTACCCAGAAATCCACCAATTCAAAAGCTATGTGCTGTTTTCACACCAGTTACTAGATTAGTCTGTCACATGATCACAAATAAGTGGCTTCATAATCAACAACCAGGATTCTATTTTGTTTATTATTTCAAAGGAATTAACCAAAAATCTTTCTGTTTCTGATTTAATCATTTTAGATGTTTAGGAGGTTTCTAAATGCCTACTCTACAGCAAAGAAAAGAGCATCTAACAATGCAATTTTCCCAAGCATCATTGTCGTACGTTCAATTTATATGGCAGCACAAATGATGACAGAAGAGTAGATGTTGGTGGGGGTAGAGCATCTGGAGTAGATCCTGTGGTATGTGCCAGACCAAGAAGGCCTTGAAGACCCCCCAGACTCAATCCCTGAATAAAAGAATATAACTGTCAAAACTTTCACACAACCATTGTGAACTTCTATCAACTCAAGGCAGCTGTTTACGTACAAAATGCCTCAATAAGAGGACATTAGAGCACTAGGTTCACAAGTAAACTACACATCCACACACTGATGGGAATGTGTCTAAGAACGCAGAAAGAAATACACTTACAAAGAGCATTCTAGCTAACGAAATGTAAGGCTGGAGAGGAAACTTTGAAACACAAATCGCAAGGACGCCATTTGACCTTTCCTTTTCTTCAGTGTAAAACTTTCTGTAAATTTGCACACCTGCAAGCGGCACACCCATTAATATTGAGAAATTTTTACAAAAGCCATAAATCACTTTATGACAGGAAAAAAATAATTAAGACATTTAGGGTGTTGGTGTGGTTCTTCCATAAGACCAAATTAAAATGGTTTAAAGCACTGAAAATACATATTAGGGTGATTGAAAACATATTTTCCTAACATTCATGACTGATAGTGATCTCAATATTCTCTGCTCAACCCCTTATATGAGTAACGTAGGAGATAAAAGGCACTAAATAGATTGAAGATCCAACAACTACAGTTGACAATGATGAGTGTAAGATGCAGAGAAATTCTAGAGTAGCAAGATAGGTTGAAATATGGGTAAGGTTATATGCTGAATAGAAAGGTCCTTCAGTCAATGTATAATTGGAAAAATCCAACAAACAAAAAACTTATGACTCTTCTTCGAACAAAGAAAATAAGCTTGAATATTTCTGTCACAACCCAAAGTTGTGAATATGAGTGCAAGGGATATGATAAACTTTGCACCAAACCCAGTTTGCGCATTATGAAAAATCTTCCACATTTGTAGGTATTTCTAACACATCAGATCACTATATAGACTGATTGTAGTGCTGACCACAATTATTACCACTTAGGTAATGTGTGCAGACAATGTTCTCATTATCAGGAACCAACCAGTGTTCTTGCACTCCTGTTTTTATATGATCAAATGATTATATTATCCATAGTACTTTAAAGTTTGTCTTTTGAATATATTAACAAAATGCCAGATTTTGTTTCTCAAAAGCCCTTAGATCCAGTTCGAAATCTTATAATCAAGATAACCATACAACAAGAGAAATATTTTTAGCTATACGTCAAACCCTTATTAACTTGGTACCATATAAGCTGATAAATCATGTTACAAACTGGCATGGTACCTAAAAAATAAAAAGCAGCTACCTTGTTCAATGGTTTCAACTCCAGGAAGGACTTTAGAAAGACCCTCTGCCTCCATCATATCAGAGAATGAAGAATAACTGCGAATATCCTGTAAATGCATTAAGTCAAACTGTAGCCACATGGATATACAAAACAGAAACTAATAACACAAAAGCATTGGCACCTGAACTTCAAATAGTAGACATTTATTGAAGAGAATCAAAGATCCTGGGTCAATTCTGCAACCAGAAAATAAAAACGCATGAAAGATATGTTCATTTAGCATACCCAACAAAAAAAAAACCTAGTGGATGAACAATTAATGGTTAAAATTGGAACATTGATGAGATGGAAGTAAAACAAAAAATGAATGGGAATCAATAATGCAATTCATGAACAAAATCTCAAGCCCACATTAAAGCCAGTGCCAGTTAACAAGAAGCATTATCTCTACTCTTCTTTTTAAGCATAGTCTTTCCAATCTTGAACCTCCGAAACAGTATGATGCAGACATCATTGATTAGTTTCCTTTTTTTTTTTTTGTTAGTTTCCTAGGTTCTCTAAGTTTCCCAGATTTCAATAGGATTTCTAGTTTTTCCAGATTTCTAAGTTTCCTATTTTATTTGGTTAGAATTTCTGTTTTAGTAAGGGATTTTTATCCTATTGTCTCTAGGTTTTAGTTTGTTATAAATACCCCCCATGTAATTCATTGGAGATTAGATTTGAGTTATGAGAAAAGTTTATTATTCCAGAGATTGGAGAGTTCTGGTGTGAAGCTAAGGTCAGGTTTGCCCCTGGAGTGATTCCAGATCTATCCTTATTCGTTTAATTTTCTGTTTTCATTGCTTTTGCTTCCACTAAACTACCTAAATCTACAATTCACCCATATCCTACATCACAGTAACCATAATGTGCTGCAAGCATGGGATATTTTGTATAGAAAAACAATAAATTAAAAAAAAAAAGGCTTATTTACTGTTTCACCCCCTGGAACGGACACTCGGTCTCACTTTACCCCCTCAAACTGAAATTTTCTCATTTAACCCTTGAATCTCTAAAAATTGCTGAAATTTTCTCACTTTACCACTTTCGTCCATTTCCATCCACAAAACCGTTAAATGTGATGACGTGGCATGGACATTCTAGTAAATTGAGCTCCTTATTATCTTCTCTCCTCTCTCTCCCTCTGTCCCTCTGCCTCTCCCTTCTCTCCCCTCCCGGACCCAACCTCCATCGCACCCCACCCCTCCCCCTCCTCTCTCTCCTCTCTTCTCTCTGCCCCTTTCTCCTCTCTGCCTCTCTCTTCTCTCCCCTCCCCTCGCCAAACCCAACCCCCACCCCAGACCTAACCCTCCATGGAATTACTCAACACACCCAAACCACCACCAGCACTCAAAATTTTTAAAAATTCTCCTCAACAGCCACTCCCCATATTCTCTCTTGGCAGAGAGAGAGAGAGAGAGAGAGAGAGAGAGAGAGAGAGAGAAGAGGGGGAGGGGTGGGGTGCGATGGTGGTTGGGTCTAGGCAGGGGATGGGAGAGAAGAGAGAGGCAGAGAGAGTAAGAGAGACAGAGAGGCAGAGAGAAGAGAGAAGAGGGAAAAAGGGGAGGGGTGGGGTGCGATGGGGGTTGGGTTGTGGAGGGGAGAGAAGAGAGAGGCAGAGGGAGTGAGATGAGAGAGAGAGAGAGAGAGAGAGAGAGAGAGGCAGAGAGAATAGATAAGATAGATAGCTAAAATTACTAGAATGCCTATACCACATCAGCACCCTTAATGGTTTTGTGGACGGAAATGGACGGAAGTGGTAAAGTGAGAAAATTTTAGAGATTTTGGGGGTTAAGTGAGAAAATTTTAGTTTAAAGGGGTAAAGTGAGACCGAGTGTCCGTTTCAGGGGGTGAAAACAGTAAATAAGCCTTAAAAAAAGGGTACTATGAAGGGCAAAAGAAACATAAAAGTTCATAGTGGACAAGAAATAACTACAACACACTATCCACATAATAAAATCAGCCACCAACCACAATCAGAATAATGATCCATCACTGCTCATGCATCTTTCTTTTTTTTTTTTACCCCCGAGAAGAAGCATAATTATTATATTAATAAGAATGGGAAGTACAATCAAAGGGACCAGCAGTTCACAAAATATACAACCCTCATCCGGCAATAAACAAGAGACCAAAAACAGTATATGAAATACAGAATCCAACCATGCATTAAATAGAAACAAAAGATGCCCAAACAACAATCAGGAGAACTATGACAGACCAGCTTCTCAATCCACATGTAAGAGAAAGAGTAGACAATCACGAAAGACAGAACAGACCAAAGTTCATAGAGGCCCAAAATCTAGCCTTATCCCATAACTTCCACAACTTTGCTCTCAAAGATTAAACTGTTCCTTTCCTTACCATCCATATCACCAGAAAATAGCTAGGGCACTGTCCACAAAACTTTTGATAGGCTCCACCTTCAAAAGCACGAAAACTCTGAAAATAAAGATTTACATGAAAAGGCAGCAACCAACTCAACCCAGACCGCTGAAAACAATTATTCTCCAGCCAAAAAGCCACCAAACAATGAATGAACAGATGATCAATGGTCTCAGCATCCCCTTACATATAGGGCACCAGTGAGAGGACAAACAACAATGTGGCCTCTTCAGTTGAAGAACCTCACTAAATATTCACCCTTCCATGAGTAGCAATCCAACCAGTTGAAGAAGCCCTAGCCAAAGGAGAGGTACCTTCTAAAAAACTCTTCCTTCGTTAGATACTGACTCAAGACTGCACTATGATCTAAGTCCCCCACCCCTTTTTTCTTTTTACTTAACAGGAAACCCCATTCATAAAGCCTTACCTGTATGAAGAGGAAGGACTATAATTTATGGATATGTTTATCTTGTACGTGCATTGTCCTTGTGAAGCTACATGATTCTCACACTTATTTAAGATATTGTCATAGGGCTTTCCTCCAATAAATTGATAGGGTGAGAAAATTTAGTTCAGTTTTACGACTCCAATTTTGATGACTCTCATCGTTTTTATTTAATGGAAATAAACAAACAAAATAAATAAATAAAATGGAATGCTATGTACAGAATGCATGAAAAATAATCATAGCAATGCAATTAGGTAGTTAAATGAGACAATGTTAGACAACATAACCTATGCAGGCCTTTGTTTAAAAAATTAAACTCAATGGCTATATTAAATTGAGAATAAGAAATTATATACTACTTTAAACAGAAATCGCTGTTAAAAAATATACCAACAAGCCTACATACATACTGGTATATGCATGAAACTCGAATCGTCGTACCTACTGCAATTACCCAAAGCACACCTTCCTTCAATTGTTTTGAGGCCATCTACGGACAATGCCAAATAAATTGATAGAATAAGCTTCACTTCGTAGAGGATAGAAAATTATATCAAAAGATTTTCAACCATCCTATTTATTACAAAAATAAAAAACTAGTTACGTGCCTGCAGCAAACATGGAATTTTAGAATAGAAACTCATTATTACCTTTAAGCTGCGAAAAGAAAGGCTCCTGAACATGAAGCTCAATTTTAACAGTCTTCAATACCTGGTGAAAGGCAACAAATTTTTTCATTAAATAATGAACCTACTTTAAATATGAAAACATCAAGATTAAATGTAGCAAAAATGACACCGCTAATTGTAGTTTACATTTACTAATTCAGATCCCTTCTCCGAGATCAGCTTCTGCCATTCATTTTCTTTCTCCTTCAAGGCACTTTCTTGATGAATAATGGCCATATTGTTGCATGTACCGAAAAGGGTACCACAAGCTATGGATTCATGCAAAGCCAATGCGAGACGCTTGTATAAAGGGTATGGTGGAATCCCTTCAAACATACCTGCATAATGAGTATATTTGAATACAATACAATCCAGAGAATCCATGAATCAAATTCAGATGAAAAGTCACCTAAAGGGTGTAAATCTCAATCATACAATGCATATATACATTTCTGGCCTCACGCACATACATACATTACATACATATTACATGCATAAACCCACGGAAATTCAAAATTAAAACTTACAATGAAAAGCTATAAAAATTGGGGCATAGTATCCAAGAATTTTACTGCAAAGCAATGGAAAATGAAGGATGAATTAATTATTGTACCAGTAGAAGAATCGAAGTGGGAAGGGGAGGAGAGGTTGTTCGGCTCGGGTTTGAGAAGGCGGGGGCACAATTCCTTGGGCAGCCCTAGATCGATTTCTAGGGTTCCGTTTGTGCAAGATTGGAGAGTGAACTTCAAGAGCTCTTCAATAGTGTCTTTCAGGTTAACCCTTGGCATTGAGACGGGGATATTCGATGCCTCCATTTCTTGCTCTGCTTTTGTCCCAAAGAAAATGGGCTGACGCATTTCTGCCCTAAGTTATTAACGAGCCTGGAGATGGAACACGTTAATAGCCTCTTGGCGCCAAAAGGTATCTCCTTTTTTTTTTTTTTTTAAAACATAAATTTCACTTTCCAATTCCCAAAACCCGTGAACAAATATTGTCAAAAAAAAAAAAGGCTACTACCTCTTTGATAAGCACAGGAATGCTCGATCGAGAAAAGCAAGCAAAGAAGCAGCAGGATGCGGAATATGAAGGGGCTAGGGGTAGAGCCAATAACCAATTGAAGAGCCCTCTCAATCATATGCTCTTGCCAATGACATAGATTGTATATACTCTCGCCGATTAAGGCACATATAAAAAGATTTCGGAATTGAATAAAAAGAACTCTTAACATTGTTTTTTCAATTGAGAAAATTATAAATTGTTGTAATATAAATGTGGATACCCGATGTCGTGGTGAAAGATGAATAAGCAACATTTATTGCAGCTGAAGACTTGGTGGTGTATCTATAGGCAAGGTACACGAAAAATTAATCGTATGTTTAATAATCCGTAGTAAGGTGAGAAGGAATTGAATTGAGGAGTCAAAATATATATTTTTATTGAAGTTGTTTACTAAATTATTTGGAATTTGGCTAGGAATAGTACCGATTCCTTATAAGTTGTTTACTAAGTTCCCATGAATCGGAATTGAAACCAATTTGATTACTAAAATGCCATTGTTGTTAGATTAAAGTGGATGACAAATTTGGAATTTTAAGGATATAATAGGTAAAAAAGATATCCTAATGAGCAGGGACGGACCCAAGATTTCAAATTGGGGTGAGCTGAATTTACATTACGCACAAATCTATTAAGAAGATAGAAAACTCGACAATACGAGTGAATTTCATTGATCACAAAAAATATATCCTAATCAAGAGGACATAATGAGCTTTACCCCACAAAATTCATCTAGTACATATGTCTTTTTCGTTTTCTACGGGTAGGGGTGTGTGAAGTGAAGGACATGTTATTTTCTATCAAAAAAGAAAATATGGGTATTTTCAAACAAAAAATGGGGGTTTAGCCTTTGGCTTTTTGTACCCAAAAAAAATAAAAAAGGTGAAGGTTTAGGGTTGAGGTAACTGGCCTGGACTTATATCTTAATATTTATAGTGCAAAATTGCAAAAAAAAAAAAAAAAAAAAAAGAAAGAAAGAAAATGTCCAAAAAAAAAAAACACAAACAAACAAAACGAGTGACCATATATTTTTGTTCTTTTTAGTGTGATGTGCTCAGTTGAAAGTCATAGGCTCATAATAGTGGAGTACCCAAGTGGCGCACAACCAATAAAAGAGTCCAGTGCATGGTTGTCTATTGGCTGGGCTAGGTATATTAGTTTAGGCTGAAAAAACACAAAGTCACCTAGGCTATAGCCCAGGTTAGCCAAAGGGTAGGCCCATCTCTGTTGATGGGTTAGTTCTCCAGGAATTCGAATAGCACCTCCTACCCATGAGTCCAATTCCTCCAAAATCAAGAGTTGAATTCCTGATTTTGGGTGGGCCCCATTTTCATTCCTTTATGTTAAGCAAACACATAAGTAATTTGTAATCGGAATCCAACTCCTTATTTTGATTCCGATTATGGATTAGTAAATGTTGTGTCAAGACCAATTCAGTCTCAAGTAGTTGGGGTCATTATTGATAAGAAGAAAGAGGTTCGCCTATAAAATGATGAAATCTTCGAGTATTTGAAGACGGACCATAAATGAAGTTGAAACCATGAGGAAATCCTATGAAACACTATTTCTCAGTGTAGAAAAATTACAAGAGAGAGCAAATACAATTCTATCGGTTGTAGCATCATAAAAGTAAATACAATTCTATTATCATATTTCATCTATTTCACAGCACTTTATTAGCACAAAAACTCTCAATATATTTAAAGCCAATGAAATGCATAACTTTAACGAGGCAATTATGCATCAATATTGTATCGATGTTGGCGAAAAAGATATCCAGAGTCTGGTCACTTCTAGGAGGAACCCCTCCTCTTCATCTCGTAGGATCTAGTTAAATCACACACAAATTGCCCGAGTGATGATTCATTTTACTCAATTGAGTAAGTAATGCTCAAGAATCATTCGTATTACTCAACGGTGGCCACCCGTAAAACTTAGTAAAGCACACCATCACTTTGCTTCCCCAACATTTTCAATCTTTTCACCAATAAATTGATCTTAATATTTCTTTGACAAACAAATCAATATGATCTTTCCACATAAGCGCTAAACCCCACCTCAACCCCCTCAGCCATGACCATTTGTGGATACTCATTGCTCAAACATGTGATTAAACTAAGGTTCTCAAAATACATGTGATCTTTAGTACATCATATCTCGCAAAGAAACACAATAACTGAACCTTCTTGGCACAGTATAACCTTTAGCCCATGAATTGTCCAAGGGTTCCCACACCCTTGGTACTTTTGACTTTGAATCAACCTCTATTGATTGTGTGTAAAGAAAAGTTAGAGAATAAAAAATTCTTCACTAGACACTTCTTCTCAGTGGGCAACAAAAGCTAAGCAGGATAAGATTACAGTTGATCAAGAACAATGAGTTAAAAGTTGATTGAGTACCACAAGTTAACTTAGTTGGCGACATGATATCGATACATTATGAATGGCAAGTCGAGAGTCAACTCACTTCTAGGAGGAAACTTGTCCTTCTCTTCATTACATAGGATCTAGTTAAAATCACCCAAATATAGCTCAAGTGGATGATTTCTCTGACCCAACTAAGTAAGTAAAGCCGAAGGTTTATCCCTATTACTCATAGATGGCTACTTATAACACCCATTTAAATGACATCGCTTTCTTCCCTAACATTTCCAATCTTCACATAAATACGATGATCTAAATAACACTCCAAAGTATAGAGTGCAATCACATATTCACATAACAATCACAAAGTACCCTAACTCTTATTAATCTTTTGCCCAATTACTTCATCACAGTATGGATTACAATTTCTCAAAACATAAAATCCATATTCAAAATAACCAAGAATCTCAAATATCAAAATAGTCAAAATTCCAATATTAAGCAATATATATATATATATATATATATATATATATATATATATATATATATATATATATATATATATATCCCATAGTCAGAATAATCCATTTTTTTAATGCACATTAATTCAATCGATAAAAATAATGCACTTTCAAAACAAAGTCCACTCAAAAGTAGTCCCACGCTGCTTGACTCTAAGAGGGTCCCGCCTGTTGAGTACGAGTAGCCAGAGTACTTATTTAAAAGAAATACGAGGGTGCAATTAACATAAAATACGTCGAACGAGAACTTTAAATAAAATCCTAGTTTTCCCTGGATTTTAGTATGTGTACGACGAACAAGAAGTTCCTAAGGTCCAACTACGTGTTCTGGATGATGAAACAGCCTCGGAAGACGCCCGGTGAACCGAGTGGTCAAACTTCCCAAATCTGGTCAACCGGGGCCATAAGGCCCATGACCTCCAATTTCCAATCCAAAAGTTCCTACAGGTTCAACAAGGTTTATTATACATGTCTTGCAAGTTTGGTTCGAATCGAATGGTCGGATCACTCGCGATTGGACGGTTATCGTTTAACGCAAACTTTAAGTCATTGAATCGGAGCATCCGGGACTCTGATTCACGATCCTCAAATTCTTATACAATCTTAGATATGCCTAGATCATCATATATGGAATTGGAGTCGATCAAAAGGCCCGAACATATTGAACCCAGATAATGCCTAATATGCAATATCCGATCGACAATCAAATGATAACCAAATTCAAATCCAATCATACCGTCATGCTCGAGACGACATGGGGATCATTTTAGGACCCAAAGGCTCAACACAAAGTGGCCCATGCTCCGCCACAAGCACCAGCAGCACGTGGATGCCCATAGTAATTCCGGCGATTGGAAATCTCCAAACCGTCGGTCAAGACCTATACCTTTATGATTAGAACAATGAGTGGACCAACTTTTATTCTTGGACCATAGCCAAAAAGTGATCGGAACTTACCGGAATCACGAGCCGAAAATTGGCCAAACTTTAAGTGATAAATCAAGTTACAAAACGGGGAAATCGATTCTATTCAACCCAACCATCAGCTAGAACACATTGAGAGGATGAAAACGCATACCTAGATCGAAGAAATTGGTGGCCGAAATCGCCAGAACGAATGTCGAAATTTTTGGTAAAAACCGGTTGATTTTTCATAATTTCCAACGAATGACGGCAGCAATTGCGGCTACTGAGGGTTGGGGTAGGAAGAGGAAAACGTGCTAGTTCTTTTGGTACCAACCTCGTCACTTTTGATGGTCGGAGGTGGTGGTGGTGACCGAAAAATGGGTCAGATGAATAGTAAGAGGGGGGCTGCTACGTGTGAAGGGAGAGGGAGAGATAGAGGAAAGAAAGGAAATCTGATTTTTAAAAACCATTTTTGAAATATTTACGATTATGCCATTATGCTTCCATTGATCGTAACTTCTTTGTTACAACTCTGATTTGAGCCCACTATGTGTCTATGGACACATCTCGACGCGGTCTACGTCATAGTGCCATTTATTTTCCCAAAATCCTTCCAGATTAAAAAGTGACCAAAATAACCCTATCCCGAGGGAAAAATTGTAATTTCATAATTAAACAAATTAAATCAATTACGAAGATTAAAATTGGGTCGGGATGTTACAGCTGTAGGCCTTGACAGGCAGTCTACGAGCGTAAGAATTTTTCACAGTCACACGAGTATTGAGAATTCTGCTATGTGGTAAGAGCAGGGGCAGTCCTACCTTAAGGGCAAGGTAGGCAGCCGCCTACTCAATTTTTGGCCAAACCAAATATTACCCAATACTTAATACAATTATATCTCTTCTGCCTACTCAATTATATCTCTTTTGCCTACTCAACCCCAACCCACTCAAATGTTTTCCCTTAACAAAAACAATAGCCCAACCCACTCAAACTTTCTCATTTAACAAAAACAATAAAAGCAATATCAACTCAAGCCCAGCCGACATTCTCCACTCCATCCCCATGGGCTATGCCCACTTATATTATACTTCAAAAAAACCAAAATAATAAAAAATGCTTGACTGGATCTCAGAACTAGAAGATTATCTTAACTCAGGTACACGTTTTTGTTTATTAATAGGAAAAATAACAAATCAGAATCAGCTTAAGTTTTTCAATATATTTGATCCTTGGAGTTAGCTTTTGTTATGCTGAAACAAAAACATAAACTACAGAGCAGCTCCAGTTTCATTTTAAGACTTTAGTCTTGGTCTTGCAAAATGAGTCTCCGGAGATGGGGAATCTTTAATAATTGTGCAACACGATCTGGCCATTCACAATCCCCATGTTTCCAGCAGAAACTGTGCCAAGCAAAGAGAGGAACAAGATCTGACAAAATAATTATAATTTAAATTAAAAATATTTATTCCTTTTCATTTTCCAATAATTTATTAGATAGAAATCTTGTAATGTTATAATTTGATGATAATTTACACATATTGAGAGGATCAAACCTCCAAAATATTCAGAGGCATATGCGCTTAGTCGTTGAAGTTTTCATGATTTGTTTCGTAATCTCAGTTTTCTTTGGATCACATATTGAGAATTTGTTTGATTTTTGGTTGTGATGTTTGATTAAATAGGTTATCTTTTATTATGTCGGATCACAATCGAAACCCTAAGAAAACAATGAATTTGTTCTTTTTTTTAAAGAAAAAGAATGATGGGTCATCATCTAGTACAATGCTTTTCTTAAGCTTTTATTTATGTATAGATATGCATATTTGAGGGTAAGGCTCATTACGTCCCTCCTTACTAAGTGTATTTTTTTATTTTTATGAATAAAATTCACTCGTATTGTTGAGTTTTTAAGGTAAGTTTCGCCTACTTTGCTTTTGAATCCTGGATCCGCCACTGGGTAAGAGGGGTAAAAATGATTAATTCAAGCAGCTGTCTTGAGAAGACAATTTCAGAGGTTTTTGTGGTTCTTGGAAAGAATGATGGAAAAAGAAGATAATGATTGTGGGCTCCTTTCTAAGAAATTCTTAATCTTTCTCCTGTCGTACTGCTCTTCAAGCCACATGGAAATATAAGACTACAAAATTTAGCATGTCCAATTTCCTCACTATTAGCAAGAATATTCAAGATTTCCTTTTGAATATTTGGAGCAATATACTTGGCATTTCTTGGAGTTTCTTCTAAAGTAATATTTGCAACTTCTTTATTTATTAGGACTTTACTAATTCAATAAAATTTCCTCGATAGGATGACCCAACGGATTCATCATCACCTCTAAACGCTAATGCTTGTCTTGCTAGGTACTTTACACCCAAAATTGTAGCTTTAAGTCGCAACCTATTTTTCTTCACATCTTGTGGTGATTGTTGATTCATCGCTCTCTCAATATGCCCAAGTGTGTTATTCAAGTTATACCATTTTTCCATACAAGTGTTATGTGGAGAAGTAGAAAGCCCTACATGCATTACAAATTGACATCTATTTTTGCCACCACCAACCCTTTTCCAACTATCAAAACCTTCAGAAGTAAATAAAGGAGACTGCTCTAAAAAATAAAGCATAGAAAACAATATGCTTTGTGTTGTTCAACAGAATACTCAAGCTAATTGAATCCTGCAAATCAAGCAAACTGAAATTTACGTCATTGCTTTCCATCATACTCATTTAATTTGGGTTGATACGGTCCAAGGTGTACATATTTTCTTTGAAGATTATCATGTTCATTTAAAGGGTAAGTCGATATTGCATGACGCTTCCTCGGATCACGTTCAACATAATTGGAATCAACTTCTACAAACTCGACTCTTGGAGGCTTAACTCTTTGGAATTTAGAAGGTTGTTGCTTATTATGAATTGGTTTATCAGTCACACATAGAGTAGAATGTTGTGTTGATAATTGACCCTCATCCTTTTTTTATTGAAAAATGATAGAAGGGTCTTTCTTGGCTTTGGATTTTGATTAGACATTATAAAACTTTAACCTATATGTGAAATATTTAAAACACATAAGCATCTACTCAAACAAATCACATCAAGCATATCCTTATCAACCAACAAGATAGTAAATGCCTAGATTAAATTTACACATCAATTGATAAAAGAAACCCCTAATTTGTAAATTCCTAAATAAAAAATTAGAAAGAAAGAGAATACGTGAGATACAAAGAGAAAATTATAAAGGGGGAAGGGAAAAACTCACATGACAATGGAGAAGATGGAGCACATTGAAGACAGACAAGAGGAGGAGACTGCAAACAGGACATGAGTAGAGAGAGGAGCCACGAGTGAGTTAAGGTTCAGGAGGAGAGCAAATCTCTTGTTTTGTTATTTTTATGTTTTATGTTATTTTTAATTTTTATGTTTGTCTTGCTCGGGTGGTGGGATACAGACAAATACAAATTGGTTGGAGAGAGAGAATGTTTCATTTTTTTCAAATATTGAACGGAAGCGGATGCATGTAGGTTTTTAAAATATTTTTCAAAAACTGTCTCGGGCTATAGCCCTACCTAGCCAGGCTTAGATCCTGCTGGCTACACGATATGCTGGACGGCTAAGATTGAAGGTCAGGAAAATGAAAGGAAGCTTAGGGAAAGAGGCATGAAAAGAGAGGGAAGAGACAAGAATCTTACAAGAGAATGAAGACAAGAATCTACTGATAACATTTTGTAAAAACATATCTGTAATATATTTGTGTTAAATGAAAATGAGAAAACAAATTTGTATTTTCAAGGACTCAGAATTCTTTTGGTAGCTTAGTGAAAACAATTTCATAGACAAAGTGACAAGTGCAATATGACAATGTGATAAGTACAACTGAAAAAGCCTTCTGGCACAAGCAAAATAGAAAGTCTCTATCTAGTGTTTTTCGATGTTATTATTTTCTAGCACGGGAGGTGATGGTCAAAATAAAATAACACCCATATTTAGAATTTTTCAAGACTAGCTCATCAACTCAATCTTTGGTTACAATTTGAAATCAAGGTGGGTGGGAAAAGGAAAAACAATTGAAAGAAAGATCACATAAAAAAAATTTAAGACGAGCGAAACACCCCTCCACTGCTAATTGGTAATCTATAGACTCATTTGAGCATTGGAAACAGTCATTGCTCCGTCCTGCCTCATCAACAGCTCCCCCAGAAAAATGAAGATCTGTGTCCAAATCATACAAATGAGGATCCGGATTGCGCATATTTTCCTTCATAAGTTTGTCACATTCTAGATAAACCCCTGTCTTGTTCACTCTCACAAAATCAACCAGAGGCCTTACAAGAATCGGGACTTGGTCCCCGACTTGCAAACGGAGCACATCGTTTGACAATTGTCCCTGCCAAAGATAACGTTCTTCAGGTTCATGACTGCAAGTTTTTACGGATGCAAATGCTATCCTGGCGTGCAAAGCAGTTTGCCTTGTAAGATTTGTAACTGCAATGCGAATAGGACCTTGAGAATCTTTAAGTTCTGGGCAGTCTGAAGAGTAAACTATGCATATAGTCAACCCTTTTAAATCACGACCGGCAGGAACTTCAAAGTAGATTTGATTGTCCACATCATCCACCAACTCGAACCAAGCAGGAATATCATAAATTCCATTAAGAAAAATTCCACCATATCCGGAAGAAGTCCATCTCTGTATACCAGATAATTCCCATTAGCCATACACTCTTATACATGCATGTGCATGTGCAGCTGTGCTTCTGTGTGTCTGTTGGAGAGAGAGAGAGAGAGAGAGAGAGAGAGAGAGAGAGAGAGAGAGAGAGAGAGAGAGAGAGAGTGACCTGTAGGATGTTGTTCCTAAATTGGGCAGTGAGATTGGTGCAGCCTTCCAAATGAATCCTTGTCATGGAGTTCAAAGACTTTTCCAAGCCTGGAATCTCAGTGAGTTTGAGCGAATCATTTAGATACAATTCTCTCATATACGACATTTTTGAAAAATCTGGCATCGTTTCCAATCCTGTGCAGCCAGGTGCTTGAAGAATTTTCAAATTGGTTGGCAAATCTGGGATTGCACGGAGATGTATCCTGTCCTTTATACACAAATGTTGAAGCGTTGAAAGACTGCTGTGGAGACCGACATCATTGCCTCCAAGAAATGAGGAAATTAGGCTACAGAGATAATTATGAAAATCATTAAGGCGGTCTTCGAGATTTGGGAGTTCTGAAAAATCTTGTGATTTTGTTATGGCATTATCATTTTTGGGATAACTGATGTTATCAGAGGTATCACGGCTTGCTCCTACCTCGTCACCATTGTCCTGATTTTCTGATGAGCCAAGGTCATACTCACAAATATGATAGTCAATCATATTTTCCTTCATAAATTTGTCCCATACTAGACTAATCCCTGTTTTCTTCACCTTCACACAATCATCTTGAGGTATTATTTCAATCAAGACTTTATCATTGTCTTGCAATTTGAGCTCGTCATTTGATAACTGTCCCTGCCAAAGATAATCATTTTCCGGTTTACAGTCATATTGTCCCTCCCAATATGTGATACAGGCTTCAAAATCAGTACACTGGGTCAAGTTTGTAAAGCTAATGACAATAGGAACTTTATTGTTGGAGTTTGAGGAGTAAACGAAGGCCAAAGTTAACCCTTTAAAATTACGACCAACACTTTGAGGAACATTGAAATCCAAAATATTATCCTCATGGACACTGTCGAACCAATCGGGAATATCATCTCCATCCAGAAAAATGCCACCATATCCGCAAGAAGTCCATCCCTATACCATGTAGAGCCAAGTTTGTATAAGAAATATATTCTTTATGCAAGCATGTGTACGTGTGTGTTGTGTATGTGGTAGAAAGAGAAAAATGTGTGTGTGTGTGAGAGAGAGAGAGAGAGAGAGAGAGAAGGATTAACCTGTAGGATGTTCTTCCTAAAATCAGCAGTCAGATTGGTGCAGCCTTCCATTTGAATCCTTGTCATGGAGTTTAATGACTTATCCAGGCCTGGAATCTCAGTGAGTTTGCCTGAACCACATATATCCAATTCTCTTATATTTGACATTTCTGAAAAATCTGGCATTGTTTCCAATGCATTGCACCGAGCTGCTTGTAAGTGTTTCAAATTTGTTGGTAAATCTGGGATTGCACGAAGGGTTAAGCACTCTTCTAAACACAAACTTTCAAGCTTTGAAAGACCACTGAGGCTTGGCAGGCTATGAAAATAATTGTCTGCAAGATCTAAATATTCTAAGGAAATTAGGCTCCAGAGATCCCTAGGAATTGCATCCTCAGTTAGACCACAGCCTTTAAGAAATAATACTTTTAACGAGCTTAAACCATGTAATGAATGGGGCAAAAGATTAGTTGATGGCGACCCTGTCACACCACATAGAGATAAATTTATCAGGTTCGTCAATTTTACTATGGAAGATGGTATTTTTCTTATGGCTGTGTTATCTGCTTCCAGAGTTGTCAATGATATCATGTCCCCTAAGCCATCAGCCAAGTTTTCAAATATTGAACAACCATTAAGTAGAAGAGTTTCAATAGACTTGGAATTATAGAAATTCAGTGGCAGATCCTTTAGCATGTTGCAGTCTTCAAGATTTATCAAAGAAAGTCTTCCGAGATCCCCTATGGATGAGTGAACCTCAGACAAACTCGTACAGTCTTCCAATATCAATTCCTCAAGACATAAGAGTTTTGAAAGGTCTGGTGATTTTTTTAGGCAATGGGAATGACTGAGATCAATGATTTTCAACTTCGTAAGCAACTGTTACACAAAACCAAAATTTATTTGGAAAATAAAATCCAAAAGGAAGGTCTGATACATACATCAATGCAAAATGAAGAGAATGTGAAAATAGTGTATTTATAGAACCAGAAGGAAAGAACCAACAACAACTAGGTTGAGATTATTATACCTTGCAATCCTTCCAAACTATTTTGAGTTTGCTATACTGCAAGTGTAAAGCAACTAGTTTTGGTTGATTAGGAAAGTCATCTGGTATGGACTCTAAAGGGAATCCATGCCAGCACAGCCATATTAGCTTTTTGGGAAGATATTTGTACTCTCCAGTGAGCTCTACATTGTTGAAGTGGAGTAGTCTCAGTTTTTTCATATTGGTAAAGGCTTCTGCACTGAAACTAGCCGTGTCAGACCTTTGCAAATCTAGAGCAAGTCCTTCAATTGCTTCCGTTCCCTGTTAAGAAAAGGTTCATTTGCATATGAAACATGATTTAAACATGAAAGTCCATGTATGTTAGGACATATAGTTTGTGTTGGCAATCAAAGCACATATTTTTGTTAATTTTGCCTAATTGAACTTTGATATCTTAACGCATAGATAAAGAAAGGGAAAACGAATCCGATGTAGGGCATGTATTTTATTATAGAGTCATAGACATGCGATACATAAGCTTCTCTTGCATGATGCATTCTAAAACTTACTGGGAAAGTACTTACAGATTCATCTCTCAATACATCGGTTACATCTTCACGATTCCATAATCTACTAAATTTTTCAGGGTAATCACGGCCGGATTTTTCACGAACGATCTCTCTGCCCATCTCTCGAAGCAAATCATGCATCATCAACTCGTTTTCGTCACTAACATTTACAAGGCACCGTTCAATGAGGATAGGGATTCCTAGCGTTGCAGAAAAGCCACATCCATCTAATATTTCTGTGACATAGTCCTGGTCCATTCCAATAAAGAAACAAGAAATATCAAGGAAAGAATCTCTGTCTGTATGGCTAGGTAGCCCGTCAAAGCTTATTCTGAGTATTTTTGTAATTGCTTCATGAGGACTTCTTTCCAATCTCTCCAATTGGCTTTCCCACTCTAATGTGGTTCTTTTATTCAGAAAAGACCCTAAAACTTCAAGTGCTAGTGGCAAACCTTGACAATAATGAATTACACGTTTTGAGAGGTCAAGGTATTCTTGATCAGGATAACCTCTTTTGAAGGCATGCCAACTGAAGAGCTCTAGAGCTTCTTCCTCATCCATTTCTTCAGCGGGATATGTGCTATCCACTCCAACTTGCTCTAGCAAATGTTGATCTCTTGTTGTTATAATAATCCTGCTTCCAGGTCCAAACCAATCACGATCTCTAGCTATTGCTTTTACTTGCTGTATGGAAGCTACATCGTCGATTATGATAAGTGCTCTTTTGCAATGAAGTCTTGCTTGTATCATAGTGATCCCTACATCAACAGAACCAACCTTTATGGCCTCCTTGCTTTTCAAGATATCATTTAGAAGTTGCTCTTGCAAACCAACCAGACCATTAATGGGTTGGTCTGCAACTACCTCCCTCACGTTTGCAAGGAAACTCCTACCTTCAAAGCTACGTTCAAACTTGTTATAAATGGCTTTGGCAAGCGTTGTTTTCCCAATGCCGCCCATCCCCCAAATACCAATCATGCGAACAACATCCTTAGAACCTGATTTTTCAAATTTGTTAGATAATTCAACATCTAACTCGTCACTCAAAACCCGCACCCGATAAGTAATTCCAACTGGATGTTCGATGTCGAATCTGTATTGGCTGTGTAATTGTTTATTAACCTCCCCAATAATTTTCTTGATAAGCTCTGCTTCATGCCTGGTAATTAAACACAGAAGCAGAAGTACGAATCATTCATTAGGCAACAAACTACATGATTAAATTGAATCCATAACTTATTAATTTACAATGAACAATTAAGCTTACGATTTAAGATCCAATGTCAGATGGATCTTTTAATCGTTATGTGGGCATTTAAGATCTTGTCTTCTTTTTCAAGTGTGATATTGGACGAATGAAATTTTCAAGGCTGTATTTTATCAAGTGAAGAGTTAATTCGAGGTTCACACGACTAGAAAGAAAATTGAGGAACTGATCGATTATTGAAAATTAGTAATTACCCATTGTCAGCTTTTCTAAGATCTTCCCCACACAACTCTGCAGCTTGACTGAGAGCATTTCTCCACTGCTGTACCTTTTCTTTCTTATGTTTACCTTCATGTTTCTCAAATGCTTGTGCAAAACTACCAGTTTGTTTCCGGACATCTGAAGCATCAACATTATAGAATAATGGAATAACCTTTTGCCCCAATTTTTCTCTACACTCCATGATCTTCACCAGCTCATCTAGACACCAACTGGAATCGGCATACCTCTTGGAGAAGACAATTATGGAGATCATGGACCCGTCGATTGCCTTCTCCAGTTGGGTTTTTATAAATTCCGCTCTTTCTAGCTCGTTGTCATCAAGAAAGTCGCTGATTCCGGCATCAGATAATGCAGCGTGGAGGTGGCCTGTGAAGCCCTTGCGTGTGTCTTCACCTCTGAAGCTCAAGAACACTTGGTACTTCCAACGTTTTGATGAGGAGGATGGTGAGGATGAAGATGAAGCTTTCCTGGCATCCATTAATTAATAGTGGAGGAGCTATCGGTTCAGTTCAGATCAGACCAGCTATAAATTATGCACAAGTTATTTCATAATTAATTATTTTTTTCTGGGCAGTGGCTTGTGTGTTGCAGCCCGGATGAATAACTTCAAAACACGTCAAGGTCCTCAAAAGTTTCAGTCGACAAAAGCAAAAGTTCCCTGTGGGGAGAACAGTAAAAAGAGAATATCTTTTTGGAAGCATCACCACGGGTCGCTTTCTGTGGCTTCTGGCTACACGATCTACTGGGACGGCTAAGATTGTAGCATTGGCGGAACCACACTAAGGTCCCGTTTGGTTCACGGAATGGATTTGAGGGGAAATCAATTCCCATGTCATTTCCCAAGGAATGGGAATGAAAGATTCCTTTCCCACGTTTGGTAATGTTGGGAAAGTAATCGGGAGATTTCACTTTGTTTCCTTTCCCATGTTTGTTTTGAGTAGGAATGGAAAACAAAATTTGTATAATTTTCCAATTATACCCATATTAAATCAAATAAAAAAAGAATGCATTTAATGATACGTTGTAATTATAAATTGTTCATAGGGACAAAATAGTCATGAAAATTGTGCATTGAATGTTGGCACATTTTCCCAAACTTTCCCATGAGGAGGGAAAACAAAACCCAAGTTAAGAGGGGGGCATCACTTTCCCCCCTACTTTCCCATGTGCCAGGAATCCGTTTCCCATTCCCGGACTTACCAAACATGGGAAAGCAAGTGAATTCCCATTCCCATGCCTCCTTTCCCATGAACCAAACGGCCCCTAAGGGACTGTAGCCCAGTGTGGTTTTTTAAGAAAAAAATAAATAAAAAAACCTATACATTTAACTTATTTTCAATATTAGCCCAGTTAATGGCGCTGTACAGATTACCTTATTTCCATTTTCAACATTTAAAGTAAATGTCTTTATCATTTTACTTTAATTTATTTTTATATTACTCCATTTACTTAAGTTTACAATGTAAATAAGAAAGTACCCCCCATTTGGATTCAAATAAAAATACTAGAAAATCAAATTTCCACCAAATCAAAATATGAAAAATTGGTTTTAGTGCAAAATACGATTTAGGCTAAAAATGATGGCTCATTAAGTTAATATATACTTCATACTAAAATCCCATAAAATCAAGTTTTAATATTTGATGTGTGAGGAATAAAAGCCGCCAAAAATTATCTTGAGAAAATGATTATTCCGAAAACCCATTTTTCATACTTAGTCAATATTTTTACATAAAATAACTTTTCATGTATGATATGAATGCATGAAGGAACCTAAGGTCAATCTAGGTAAAAAGCCTTAGATGATGTTCAATCCACTATGGTGTTAAACCCTATTTGGTTTATGTTAAAACTTATTGAAAATTAGTCTATGGAGCTATGAACTAGCTTGGTTTATATGATTTAATGTTTACTTTTATTTCTAGAAAGACTATAGAAATTGTAAGTACAAAAAAAAAATCATTAATTTTAAGCTAATAACTTTAGCTAGCCCATCCGTTAAAAAATTCTTGGTTCCGCCCTTGGATTGTAGGTCCGAAAAGTGCAAGGAGGTAGATTTTGGGAAAGAGGCATAAACAGAGGGAAGAGACGAGCACAATGTCCAATCAAAAAAGAAAAAGAAAAAAGAAGAAGAAAAACACAAGTCTTGTACTCAGGTCCACCTCTCCAGCTTTAAAGTGGTTATCTATTCAATTTAGCTTTCATTTCACACAAGCATGGAGCTTTTGCACATATTATGGGTGAAATTCAAATGGGCGGTGTATCTATGGGTTGTACATATATACATATCCTATAGTCTGAGAAGGCTAGGCCAGTCCAAATTCTCCCAAATTTAGATATGGCATTCTACGTACATATCTGCGGGAACAACTTTCATGAAGAAGTCAACTTCATCTGAGCAATGGAAGTTCCAATCAGAGTTATTCAATTTGATTGAAAATCACTAACACTTTCTTCGAGCAAGCTTTAGTGCATGTCAGTATGAGAAGGCTACGCCATCGTAATCCAAATGCTCCCACATTTGGATATGTTATTCATTAAGGAGTCAACTTTATTTGAGCATCATAAGTTGCTCCAGGGCCTGAGGCATGGGCATGGAGGGCGATGGCCATTGGCCTCCAATTAAAGAGGCCCCAAAATTTTTTATATATGTATTTTACTTCTTTGTTTTTGCCATTTGCTTTAACCGAAGCATTTTGGCCATTACATCTCCATGCCTCTACCGTCCAAAACTTTTTTTTTTTGTTTCTCATTTATCTATGTTCTTCCCTCCTCCCCTTTTCTCTCATTGATTTTCTTCCTCTTCTTCTTTCTCTCCTCTCTCCTCTCTCCTCTCTCCTCTCTCCGATTCTTTCCTTCTCTTTCCTCTTTATTTTTTCTTCTCTTGTTCTCTCTTATTTCTCCGTCTCTTTTTCCCCTTCCACTTTCTTTCTTATTTCTCTCTTGTTCTCTCTTAGTTTTGTTAAAAATAAATAAAAAGTGTTCAACCCTTCATGATTTGGGAAACCAAAGGGTTTGTAGAGATTTTGACCCCAAAAAAAAAAAAGTCTACAGAGTGTAGGGGCTTTTTCGTTCCAGCAGCTACAGATGGGCCTGGGCTGCTGTAAAAAGCAAATAGATGGAGTTGCCCCTGTACCTGAGTTCAAGAATCAGGCCCCAAGAGTGCTTCGAAAGGTTTGTGGAGCCTTAGAAAGCCCTTTGGTTTCCTTCACCAACAAAACAAATAGTTGCTTACAGATCAATATTTTGGCTTGGCTTGAGAAGCTTGTTGACAGGACTCGCCTCGATTTCCCCCTCGAAATCCCGTGACGAACCCTGCTTCCCGTCCACCAACTAACTTTTGACGATCCCACCTTACTAAAAAGCTCTTTAACCCCAATTTAAATGAATAACTCATTTGACTCCTGCCAAAAAAAAATCAGCAGAATCTGCTTTGTAGCTGGAACGATTCCCACTTTTAACTTGTAGAAAAACAATAAAATAACTTCCCAACTTTCAGCATACAAAAACTATCAACCAAGCACAAACGCAAGCAGTTCTAAAGACTTAGACCAAAAATCAAACATCAATCCAAAACAGGTTTCAAACCCGTCATAACCACAAACACATTGTAACCACAACCAATCAATAAACATTAATCACTTAGTAAATAATAATAACTTCAGATGAACACGTAAGACATTTACAATAATAATAATATCCAGTACTAAACAATCCAATTTATAACACATAAAACTCACCATTTCCTTCTCCTAATTTTGTACCCATTATCTATATATGTATATATATCTATACTACACAACCCACACCATCATAATATACCAAGGGAAAACAATCCAACACGGAGATCGTTTTAACTAGACCACATGGCAGAATCCTCAATACTCATGTGGCTAGGGAATGAGCAATCCAACCGGGGGACTATTGCTCCCCAAACACTTATGGTAGAATCCTCAATACACGTGCAGCTGAATATCCTTCCTACGGCCGCAGACTGCTGACCAAGGGTGCCCAGTATGTTAGAAATATGCCCTTAAAGTGAACTAATTATGTGATAGTTAGAGTTAAGGACATCTTTGATAAAAGACATATTATGTTATCAATTGGCAAGAAATGTTGTTTTATACATTAAATCATCCTATATTATCTTTCAATATGTAGAAAAACCATAGTTCAAGGAATACACAAATGGATATGAGAGCCATGTAATGAGATTGCATACATGGAGACTTCTCATCATCCCTAAATCTTGAATATGTTTCTGGCCATAGGAATATTGATTGGGCGTCAATATTCCGCAAAGACCAGTACACATAGTATCGTCTCTATATGTAGAGAATGACAAGGTCTCAAGTCAGTGTGGAGACACATTGATATGTGTGTAGGTGCTTGTAGAAGAACAAGTACACTGAACGCGATCCAACACATGAGTTACAGCATGGAAGTCTTTACTCACATGTTAAGCTGGAACTCATAAATTATAATGGTGCAAACTAATCCTTAGACCTGAGGCATCATACATGTTTTGTGGCTATGTTGTTAATCTATGAGGGCACTATACGGTCATGCTGAATTAGGCATAACTTAAAGGTGCTCATCAGGATTCTCAATAAAGTCATGGAAGCAAATGGGTGTACAACAAGGAATCTCTACTCTCAGTAAAGGAGAGAGAATACTCCAAGATATGATTGGTCAAATCTCTACGCAGAGTAGTGGATAAGACTTGAAAGAAGAAGTCTTCAAGTCTTACTAGGATAATCATATAAAAGGAATGATTCACATTAGGATATTGACAATCGGATTCCATGATCTAATAATGTGAATAAGGAGTATTGATATAAGAGAATGATTCAATTGCACGGTCATTCCATTTTGAATAGATTCTTTCACAACGTCTCATTTAGCTCGGATAACCGTGACTTGTTGCTAGGCGACAACCATAGTTTGTGGATGTCCTAAAAGGTTTCAATTAAACTTTATTAATAGGAAGAATTAAATTGTGGAATTAAATTTGTTTATCATATCTGAGGAGTTGAGTCAACCCACTACCTTGCTAAAGGGAACCTATGGATCTGCACACCCAAAGAATGTGATTAGAGGTATAAATGAGGAGAAATGAAATGAGGAAACACAAGTCAATGGTTGATAATCAAATGTCAAAGTCAACGGTCAAATTCAACATGTTGACCGGAGCAATTGACCAAAGTCAAATAGTTCGACCTGGTCAAATTGCGTAAGACTATAATTATAGTTTAATATTAAATTATAATTAAAAGATTAATTATGGAATTAGTATTGACATATAGAAATATTGGATTGGGCTTTTAAATATGATTTAAAAAGGAAAGAGACAAAATAGCCCAAAAGGCTATTGGGCCCAAGGGATAAGGTGGCATAGGATGACATGACTCATGGACTAAATGGAGCCCCAATACTCATGACCCATGTGTTGTCCTATATAAGCTAAGTGTTGGAGAAAACCTAGCTAGAGTTTTTGGTTTCCTACTTTGGTTGATGAGTGATCATCTTTGTATCTCATCTTCCATAAACCAAAAATTGGTCCAATCAGGAAGTAGACTAGCATCCATACTTTTTGATTGCCTTCTCTTCATCTCTATGAGCATTTGGTGTGGTGAGGTGGAGGACTCCAATCTTGGAGTCTTAAGGTGTTGGAGTCATAATCAAGAGAAACAAAATGCATTTTCCAACAAAGGTGTTTATTCTTGAGAAATCAAGAAAAGGTCATCAAGGGTAAAGATCTATTCCCTTATCCCCTTTTCTATTTGTGTTCAAAGAGATTAGGCTAAGATATTGGTTTAAAATGAAAAAGGTTTAGCTTAACTAGTATAAACAAAATGAATCCACCATTTAGAATGTTTTTGTTGTATAGGTTGTGGCTAAAGTTCATTTCCTAAGCATTAGATGCATGTTTCCTTCACTGTATCTCGACACACCTCCGAAGACTTACCGTGTGTCTAATATTTCAAGTATCAAAATCAGGGGAGGTACATATGATAGTGCACATCATGTACCAATGGGAACCAATCCAACGTGGGGATTCTTTTACTAGACCACATGATAGAATCCTTAATATATGTGCGGCTGAAATAAGTCTTATGCGCGCGGAATGTTAGTCAAGGCCTACGGCACACCCCGCTAAGGGTGCCCGGATAATCAACATCTCACACGTCGGAAAATACCTCAACGCAAGTGTGGTTATCATCCATATCGAGCTGGGGAAGGTACATATGATGGTGCAATTCACAAACCCATATCCCAATATTATATATATATACGGCCCCACTTCCCACTCAACATGCAATCTTTATACATAATAATGAAAACGACAGTAATAGTAATAATAATAGTACACTACTACATTTTACAGTTTGTACGACGAAGAACAGTTGGTCGCACAAAGTGCAACTAAGTCGCACAAATGTCAGCGCGATAGAAACTTCGTCGCGCGTAATCCGTCGCGCAAAGATCGTGAAGAAAGACTTTGCGTGACAAACATTTTTTTGTGGTCACGTAAAGTCCTTCGTTGCACCAAAAGTTCAGGGACGACATAATCTTCGTCGCGCAAATATGTAGGGACGAGGGAAGGGTTCGTGTCGCAAATATTTGCGCGACAAAATTTTATTCGTCGCATTCCCTTTAGCGAGACGAAAACTCTCGTCATGCAAACATAAAATATATTGTCGCGCAAAAATAAATATATTTTTATTATTATTATTATTATTATTTTTGGTAAAAAAAATAAATTTGGTTTTTTTTATTTATAATAAAATGAAATTACAATAAAAAAATGTAATGAAGAGAAATTTTTTTATAACATAATATAAATGTATAGTACAAGAGAAATGTTTAAAATGTAATGAAGAAAGTAAAAAACTAATCAAACAATGTTTCAAAATCTACTTGGTCGTCTGGCAAATGCGGCTCGAAGGTCTGGACATTGTCGACAGGGGCAAAGTTGTGGTGGCCATGCTCGAGTTGGATGGGCTCAGTGGTTGAAGAGGGACCAAAAGGCGGTATGGGAATGCCAGACCGGGTGAGGGATTGTAGAAACTGTGACATCTGGGACATCTAGGTTTCAAGCTGGGCCACCTTTGCTGTCAAAGTACTGTTTGATTGCAACGATGAACGGGGTCTAGGTTCCCGCCGCCGGGCATTCCCCATCCCTCGATAGTATGTCCCTGGGCGCCTCCCGAGAGTCTGATCCAAGGTTTCCGTCAGGATCTGAAACCCCGCATCCTGTGGAGGAGCCATGGACTCAAGCGGCGTATCGGGAGAAAGCTGGGAGGCGGACTCCTGAAGAACCAACTGGCTCTTCTCCATCATCGTCGTCTGTTTAACATAACATAAAATATTAATTAAAACATTCATATAATAACCATGAAACTTGAATGTGTAAGATAATAATTAAAATGAAAGACTACTTACATGAAGGGACTCGGCCAACTCATTCCCAGGTCGAACATAAACGTCGCCAAAGACGTCAATCTCAGGGAATTTAGACCCCCCTGAATTGAACAAGAGAAGAAAAATGTTAGTACGAAAAAAATAAATTAATATTATTGACATATTAAAAATTAAATAAAAACAAATTTATTATTACCAGCCGCCATGCCTCCATCCTTTAGGAGAAGGGCCTAGAACCTGAATGGTGGAGAAGAGTCTTCTTCTCCCTATTGCCCTTATTTGCTTTGGCCTTCTTTTGTTATACAAAAAATAAAACGTATTAGTTGAAATTCAAATGAAATATAAAAAATTAAATTAATATTAGTAAGAAACGTGTAATAATTTTCAACTTAATATAAAAAAAATACCACATAATCGGCCTCCTGAAAATGACCGCAGAGCCACTCCCAACTATCCTCCCGTCCCTCAAGCTCCTTTGGGCAACCTTCCTGAAGAGCGACTTGCGGATCATTATATGCCTGAAAATGGTGGTGCAGGTCGCTCTTCCACTGCTTGTACCTCTCAGCAAAGAGTCTGTTGATGTACGCCAACAGCTCGTCGTCGAGGTTCTCTAAATTATAGTTCGTTTGCAATAAATTCATTACATTCATTAAGTATTAAAAATATATAAAATTTGAAAGAAAAACAATTAATGGCATGACCTTCCAAGACTTCCATTTCATCGGGAAATGGGTCCGAATGACGTGACCAATGTCGTGGGCCAATGAGCTATGCTGGTTCGCCATTGGTGCAGCCCGATGCCGCTCATCGTATCCGATGTTGATACGATTGTTAGTCACCCGAGTGACCTTCGCCGTCTTCAACTGGCGACAAGGTTCCCGGGTGTTCTTTTTGGTTGCAAAGAAATATAAAATTAACGTTAAATAACAAATCCTACTAAAATCTTGGTCCGAAACAGCTGAAGTTGAAGGAAATCTTTACCTGGTTGTGACTCCGACGAACCAGCAGCGGAGGTCGAAGTGGTGTCAGTCGTGTTAGGGGGGCGGTGACGCCGCCTGGCGCTAACAGGTTGCGCCACAGATCACTCTAATGTCGCCGGCACATGGGAGACCCCATGACAAACCGGCATGTTGTCCATATGTGCTGGAGTAGTGGCAGGTGACGTCGTAGCCCGGGGTGGCAAACTCTGTGCAGTCGTCACCGCCTTACGACTTCTAATAAGGTTTGACATCTGCACAATTGAACGAGCATCCAAAGTTAAAAACATAGTTACTCTAATATGTGATCCAAAACTATTTAAACATTTATTTAATTTTGTTTTAAATGGGGCCAATGTCTAACAAAGTAAAAATAAAAAGCCCGACAACTAATAAAACAAAAATATATAAAAAAAATCTTCATTAATTAACAAACATAAAAATAAATCCAATTTACCAACTAAGCATATACAATTTCATTAAGAATCTTAATTAATTAAGTAAATCATATCTTGTCCTAGGGTTTGCAATTTCGGAGCATTCGGGACTCCGATCCACGATCTGTCGAATCCTATACGATCCTAGAAATACAAGGTACAACATACATGAGTTTGGGTTCGATCCAACGGTCCGAACATATCAAACCCGGAAATCGCACAATAGGAGAAATCCGTTCGAGGCTCAAACAATATCCAAACTGGAATTTGAACATACCTACGCGCTCATGACAACTAGGGGATCGCATCGGGACACATCGTTGGTTTGCTACAGTACCCACGCGCCGGCGCGTGTAAGGCGATAACCATCGCGGGAAAAATCTCAAAATCATGGGCCAATGTTCCTACCCTAGGTTCAGGACATCGATTAGAGCCACTTTTGTTCTTGGACATAGGCCAAAAAAGGGCCAAAAGTGGCCGGAATTTCATCCCAAAATCAGGCCAAAATTTGGGTTATTCAATTTAACAACCTACGCTAGCAATTCATCAAATCCTAACCAACCATCAGCTAGAGCATGAAAAGAAGAGTGGAATCCATACCTCAATCGTCAGATTTGGTGGCCAGAGGAGGGAGCACGCGCCCGGAGAAACATTGGCAAAACCGATCAAAATCCGGTCGAAAACGGCGGGGAAGGGCTGGGGTTCGAAGGTGGTGCTGTCCCGGTCTAAAAATGGCGTTGGTTTCGTGGTTTTGAACTTTAAAACTTAAATAATGACATATATACTGTGAATTGTGTAAATTTGGGCATATAAATTAATTTCTAGGTTGGCAGACCTGAATTACTGCAAGGTTTATATCCAACAATTGTCCCGGCGTATTTCGCGGTGGAGAACTACTACGTCAGTTCCCGAGATGAGAAAGTTGAACAATTATTTTTTCCAGAGCAAAGAGCTTTGGTTTGCAGCCCTTGAAACTATTTTTAAGGTTAAATGAAATTATTAAGTAGAATGATTGAGTATGAATTTTGTTTGTATTCTTAAACAGTCAGTTCAGTTGCGGGCGATACATACGAGTGAGGAGGAGATGAGACAATCATATTGGAGTTGGCCACAAGATCGCCCTATTTTTGTCTCATCAAAGTCAATTCCCTCTTCATGTGCTGACCTTGATGAGTTGAATAAGGTGGTAAGCTTGTTAAGGTTCGAGTTGGATCAAGTAAAGCAGGAAAAGGACGCCCTTGAGTTAAGAGTCATAAGGATGGAAAAACTATTGGACTGTTGTTTAGGTCCTCAGTTTGAGCGGGAAGTAAGGAGGGACCTAGCTTTGCTAAAAAATCGGACAAATCGTTGTGTCGTTTCACATCTATTTATGGGATGTGAGGAAGAGGATGAGATTGAAGGGGATGAAGGGCAAAGTAAAAGAAATGAGGGAGAGGAAAAGGTAAAAGAGGGGATTCAAGGGGGTGAACTGCAAAGAAAACAAAGTGAGAGAAAGGAAGCGCAAAGAAAGAGAAGTAAGGGAGAGGAAGCGCAAAGAAAAAGAAGTGAGGATGAGGCGGATGAAGCTATTTGAGTTGATGATGACAATGGCAACACCATTGCGAGGACAAATGTTGAGTTTACTATAGGGGACATTGATTTGGATCAACCTATAGCTGTGCTATCTCAATTGAATGTTTGGTTGAATGATGAAGTTAATCCTGTGGAACAAAGGGTCCAGTTACCGAAGAGGCAGATGATTATTTCTATGTGAAAGATCATCGAATCTAGTGAATTGATGAAAAAAACTGTGCCAGTTAAAACCCGACTTCAGATGCTAGACCCAATGAAGGTGATTCCGCATGATGATATGGTGAAGTTGCTGAAATTTTTTTGGCTATGGCGCTAGGCCCCAAAGTAAGTCCCTTGTTTTTTGAGAGAGATGACATGAGTGTATATATTTTTGAAATGTTCTCATCTAAAACTTTTTTATATTCGTAGTTTAGTGATGAAATTTGGCCATGTGGAAGCTGAGATTGAATTCTTCACTCCCCTCATCAGAGTCGACAGTTGGCTAAAAGGAAATGTAAGTTTAATTTATTATACATTTATTTTAATGTGCATAGTTTATGACATTGGCAACAAAAACATGTGCAGCACATTAATTTGGGGTTGTATCTCATCCGGAAGCGAGAACAAGAATTGGAGGCAGTAGAAGTATCAACAAATGTATTTTTTATGGTATATCATAGGCCTTGACCAAGTGCATTTAATAATGACATATTATACCCATACTTGCTTTGTGGATAATAAAAGAAAAAAAGAGCAGGATGGATGGAAAATTAGAAACAGTTTACTCAAAGTTGTCAATGACGAGCTTCCGGCTTGTGGGATAAGTTGGCAATACGTGTATAAGGTGTATGCCCATTGTGGAAGCAAAATATTTCATATCCTAGGTCAAATAATTAAGCCAATCAATTTGGGAATTATTTGACCTAATTGGGAGTTACTCGATTTAATTGGTTGTTACCTGATTTAATTGGGATTTATTTGATTCTTTCCTTAATAAGGGATTCAATTTAGTTACACCAATCTCGCCAAATCATGGAAGAATAATTCCTTTCCATCTGTGGAATTATTCTTTTGAAACCCTAGCCTCCAAGGCTCCTATAAATAGATGGCTAGGCACAAGGGTTGAGGTACGTCTAAAATTCTATCTGAAACTCTGCAGAAATTCCATCTCACAAACCCTAGCCATAATAACTCTCACTACTACAAAAATGGAAAAAGACGACCAGAAAAAGACGACGGTATAAGATAAAACCGTCGTTGTATTTAAACAGACGACGGTATAAAAAAAACTCGTCGTGGATAAGTTCCTTACTGTTGAATATTTTTAAAAGACGACGTATACAAATAAAAAAGCGTCGTTTTTAAAAAAGGATTTCTTCAGAGATAAAATCTGACCAAAAAACAACGACAGCAGGTATGAATCCACCGACGTAGAAAATAAAGACGACAGTTTACCAAAAAACCTGCCGTGTTAACTCCTAACTAAACACGACCAACTGTTCTTAATCCGCGTCGTATAATATAATGGAATCCACGTCTGTATACTACGACGGTGCATTCTCTGTAAACCGTCGACTTATTATTTTGGAGTATACTACGACGGTACCTACAACACTACTGTCGTTTTTATTTACCACGTCCTAAGTTCAAATTACCGTCGTATTTGTTTAGTTTATACGTCTGCCTTCTCTGTAAACCGCCGTCTTATTTTTATAGCTTTTTAAAATTAATTAATTTTTCTTTTATTTTGATAATATATTTCTTAACACAAAACAAAATTTAATTCTCAATCCTCAACAACATTTTCATCTTAAAAGGCAAAATCTCTTCGTGTTAAATATTGATCAATATTTACACAATATATGTACACAAATTTGGCAAATACATCGTGGTTTCTTTTCTGCCTTCACCCTCAGCTTGTTCAACTGTTTCGTCCTCTCATATGCAAGCTGGGCCCTCTCCTTCCTCTTGTTCTCAAGCTCCTGCACAGCCACAGATGAATATCTAATAATTTCAGAAAATCAAAATCAACAAAGTATGAAAAGCTCACTCCTCGATTCCCATTTTCATCAAAATCAACTGTTTCTTCAAAACTCCTGTGTAGCAAGGGTGGAACTAGACTTAGAACCTGTTGTGGGTTGTGCCCTCATATGCCTTCAAACGGGCAAGTGCGGCTGCAAACCCATGCAGGTTCTAAGGCTGGTTCCACCCTTGCTACACAGGAGGATGTAGCAAACCCATGGGAAGTGAGGAATCCTTCTGCAAACCCATTTGCTTTCAGAAAGACAATTTCTTGTGAGGGTTAAAAAACGCGTGAAAAAAATGCTATTTAAACAAAATAACCGTAAATATCCACGTCAGTTATAATATAAATACCGACGTCATATTTGAATAATCAACATCATAACTACATCGGAAATCCAAAAGTCATTTGGCGCGTATTAAAAAGATAACTACATCGGAAATCCAAAAGTCATTTGGCGAGTATTAAAAAGAGAACGACGTCGTTTTCAGAACCCAAAGTAACCACGTCGGTTTATTAAAATACACAGTCGTTGAATTTATAAGTACAACGTCAGTTTAGAGAAAAAAAGCGCCGTCATAACCACGTCGGAAATCCAAAAGTCATTTGGCGCGTATTAAAAAGAGAACGATGTCGTTTTCAGAACCGCAAAGTAACCACGTCGGTTTATTAAAATACACAGTCGTTGAAATTACAAGTACAACGTCAGTTTAGAGAAAAAAAGCGTCGTCATAACCACATCGGAATTCCAAAAGTCTTTCGGCAGTTGTGATAACCACGTCATTTATGAATTATCTACCGTCGTTATAACTAAATAATACGGCGGTTTTTTAATAACAACGTCGTTGTATTGAACTCTGGGAAAATATATAAACTTTTCGTCACCTGACCTAATATTTTACGGTTTTCTCTTCTCGATAAAGTATCGTAGTTTCCCTCTCATTTCCCAAATCACCATTTTCGTCACCTGACCTAGCATCATCGTCTGAATCATCGTCTTCATCTCCAAATCACCATTTTGGTCTTCGTCTTCGTCGGAAGGAAACATTTCTTTGCACGCCGGTGTTATTCAAGGTTTTTTCTCACTCTCTTCCCTTTTTTTACTTTTCATTTGCATGCCGTAGTTGTCTGGAAACAAGATTCTGTCAAATTGAAGAAATCTTTCACTGGTTTTGATTAAATACATAAGTAGATACTCTCACGACGCCAAAAGACGACAGTTCTGTCTTGTTTTCGACGATAGAATGGACACACCACGACGGCCGTAATGCAAACTGCACGACGGTGGCTAAAAACCGTCATGGTGTGACAATTAATACGTCGGAAACAAGATAAAACCGTCGTCTAGTGAGAGAAGAACAATCGTTTTGTAATTTTAAACCACGTCGGTTATTGTTAATAACCGACGTAGTTTATGCACATTTACGTCATGAAATATATAAAACCGTCGTCTTATTTTCATTCATGATCTAAGAGACTGTTTAATAGGACGTCACTTTTTTAGTGTTACCGTCGTTGTTTTGTATTATTACGTCGTTTCTTTTTAATAACCGACGTTGTTTTCCTGCAGATTAAAAAAAAATGGTTTCGAAATCTCAAAACAAGGAAGCTGAAGCGTCAAAGGCCAAAGCAGGTTCAATGGCACAAGGGGATGAACCCAAAACAGGTTCAGTGGAAGTTGAAAAATCAACTCAAAGCAAACCCTCGAAGAGGATGAGATTTTCCTCAACCTCAGAGAAAGACTCGAGCACAGCCACATTTGTTGAGGAGCCAAAATCTGGCCGCGGTATCAGCACAATGAGCCGTGTTGTGAAGAGGAAAATTGAGAAGGTTAAGCCTGTGGTTGAGTTCAATAAAGATGGCAAACCACATGGCGAGGCTGCTGTTGAGATGCAGTCTTTCATTAGTGTTTTGGCACGCACCAGAGTCCCTCTTGTGGACAAGAAATGGAAACAATTACCCAAGGACGTGAAGGAGCAGATTTGGGAAGCTGTTCAAATGTCCTATGTTATTGGGGATAGTTACAAGAACTTGGTCTTGCAGTCTGCCGCCAAAAAATGGAAGGATTTCAAGTATAACGCAACTAGGCAGTATATCCTTCCTTACGCACATGACAGGGAGAGGTTAAGAGAAACCCCTGCGCTTTATAAGTTCATAGAGAAATCGCAATGGGATGCCTTCGTAGCTTCAAGGTTAACCCCAGATTTTGAGGCTAAGCATGCTGAGCAGAAGGAGAGGAGGGAGAAATTGGAGTACAACCATAGGTTGTCTAGAAAAGGGTATGTTGGTTTGACGGACCAATTGGTAGAAACCATGCCCGAAGGTCAAGAAATCGATCGAGCTGTTCTGTGGAAGAAAGCAAGAGAAGATAAAACAGGAAACATCCTGATCCAAAGGCTGCAGAGAAGGCAAAACTAATCGTAAGTCTCACTAACTCTGTTCTAAATTTGAAAAACAGAGTGTTTTATTTTGGTATAGACGTCGTTTATCTTTACATAAGCGACGTTATAAAATGAACACCACGACGGGCTTAATTTACGGACGTTTAAAAATGAATAGGATGTCGGTTTTTGAATAAAGTAGACGTCTAGATAGAATTAATATGACGGATTAAATTATTCTATGAACTGCATTTTTGTTTTAAGTTTACTCACGCACACACTCTCCCTCTCTCTGTCTATTTCACTGAAATTTGTGGTGCTCAATTTCTGGAAAAGAATGCATATTTCAATCGAGCTTTTTCACTTCTTCATTAAAACTTACGACGGTTTTATCTTATCTAGACGTTAGAATGCTTATACAACGACGGTAATTTTGTGCACCCGTATGGAATTGGACATCTATGTCTGTTTGTTTAATAATCCGTCGTCTTACTTTGAATACTACGACGGTCTTTGATTTATGTCTTAATTTGTTTTATTTTGAATATACGATGTATTTTTATATACCGACGTTGGAAAGTATAAACAACGACAGTATTTATATACAGACGTTTTAAATTAATACCACGTCAGTCATTTAAGAAAAACCGTCGTTGTTTATAATTTACAACGTCGGTATATGTATCTATCATACACCCTGCTCAGGTTCTAACAATCTTTCTTTCTCTCTTTTAGGATGATTTGCAAAAGCAAGTCTCTGAAGGCACTCTGACTGTCTCCGTAAGCAATGATATCTTGACTCTGGCTTTGGGAACCCCCGAGCATGGTGGGAGAGTCAGAGGAGCTGGTGCTGGCGTTACCCCAACTCAGTTCTTCAATTTGCCGAAACAGCAGAGGGTGAAATTTGGTGACAAATTGAAGGAAAGTGTGAGGGAGGCAGTCAGAGAAGAGACCTTGAGGATTGAGGCGAAGTCAAGGGAAACTATAATGGAAGCAGTCAGAGCAGAGAGGGAGGCTATGTTGGCATATATCCGTCAACTAGTTCCTAATTTTGATCCCAGCCAGATGCTCCAAACCCCAATTTCTCCAAGGACTCCAATTCCTTCAATTATTTTACCCCCTCAAGATCAAAGCCCAAAAAATCCAATGTCTGATAAGGCAAGCTGCTCTGGGGCCACTAATATCAGACCCCTAGCTTTGGAATTAGAAGATCCGAAGCCTAAAGCTGATACTGCTGCAAAAGAGAAAGAGGACACGGTAAAATCTCTGCTATTTTCTATTTCTGCTTTTTAAATTTTAAAAAGACGTCGCTGCTTTTAATAGCCGACGTTAAAATTTAAAATAACGACGGTATATACGTCTGTTTCTTACAATACACGTCGTGTTTCGTTAAATACCACGACGCTTTTATAAACCGTCGTCTATTTCATGATTTCATTAACTGTATTTATATTAGACGACCTTTCTATAGTATAGCGACGTTATAAATTCAATACAACGACGGTTATCTATTTACCGACGTGTATAACCTTTCCTCCGTCAGTATTAACTAGAAACTGTCGTTTATATTATATACCACGTCTGTTTTTTGTGTTTAGTTAGAGTCGTTTATTTTAGTTCATACACAAACTAACTTATATTTCTTTATTAATTTCTTTTAACAGGATCTCTCAAAGCTAGACATGCCACCTCCTCTGTTAGCCTTATGCCAACATTTCCGGACCAAGTTGTTGCCTGGTAACGAGGCTCTAACAATTCACATGCCCAAGGAAGTGTTTGGCTTTGAGCATGATACCTTCCTCTTCACTGAAGATGTTTTGCAGTTTGGTTCCATGGTTGAGATAGGAACCACAGTGATATCAGTATACATGAGGTAATTCTCCCTAATCCCATTTTGTTTTACATTTTCCTTTCTTTTAAATTAAAATCTCATTTAATTGACTTTCATATATTTAGGTTCCTATTTGACTATTTAAAAATGGCAAATATTGTAAACCTTGTTGGCCTCGTGGACCCTGGGCTAGTGAGCTCTGGAGCTGGATCAATATCAGACCGAATAAAAAACCTGTCAAACCGCCTGAATACAGCAGATGGGAATCAATTTTTCTTGGTCCCTTATAATCCAGGGTTAGTACCATTTAAAGTATTTTCCTGAACTTCTAATATTTTTCTTTCTAATATGAATCATTATGTGCAGGGGTCATTGGGTGATGGTAATTGTGAGACCATTAACGGAGACTGCCTATTACATGAATTCACTGCCAAAACGCATGGTTGACGACGACATGAAAAATATAGTGAATATGTAAGTTGATTTCTTCTGATTTAAGATTTTTCCTATAAAGTATTTAAATAAACGACAGTTTTTAATAATACCGACGTTATTATAAAATATAACGACGGTAAGATATTACCGACATTTTAATTTAACTACCACGTCAGTATTTTCTTAAAAACGTCGTTTTAATTTAACTACCACGTCGTTTGCGTTTTATTTAAGAACGTTTTAATTTTTTCTGCTCAATTTTTTGTCATACGACGTTTTTAACTCTTACCAACGTTATAACGTTACACAACGACGGTTAGGTTTTACTGCCGTTTTAAACAAAATATAACGTCTTGGTTTAAAAAACTCCGTCGTTTTGACTGATTTACCACGACGGTTACTATTTGTATTTAAATTTTTTGTTTTGTCATTAACACCCTTTGTTTTCTTGTAACAGGTCAATTAAAATGTTTAACATTCATATAAATAAAAATTCACGTAAACAGCAGGCCATTTGGAAAAATCTACACGGCACTCCTGAACAACCAACAAGTGTAGAGTGTGGCTATTACGTGATGCGATTCATGAGAGATATAATTCATGATCCAGACCTAAATTTTGAGAAGAAGGTAAAACGCAACAATTTAGATATACTTTCTTTATTTTACTACGTCATATTTTTGTTTAAAACCGTCGTTTGTATCTTTATAACACGTCGGTTTTTTGGTTTATTTTGCAGTTTGACAAGAAAAAAGATAAACTTCAGTATAAACAAGAGGATATTGACGAAGTTAGGCATGAATGGGCAGAATTCGTGAACAAGCAAATACCGAAGAATAATTGATGTAGATAAATATTTATGAACAATGTTTAGGTTTAATTTAGTTTATTTAAAATGTACATAAATATTTTGTTGTAATCAAGCGAACAAAAATCAAAAAAATTAAATTTTGTTTTAAAACTTGTTTAGTTCCCAAAAACCGACGTCTGATTCTAATTTACACGTCTCATACGTGTAAACAATGGTCGTCTTGCAGTAACTGGAAATATAACATCGACGGTAATTCTTAAAAACGACGTGTAATAGTCATAACAACGACGGTTTATAATTAATTCATCCTGTATAAATGAATTTGTATTCATATACTACGTCGGTTAGTATAACCTTATCGACGTCGTAATACTATACAAAGGCGGATATTCTTAAATATCCGCCTTTATATATTTAAACAACGTCAGTTATATACACTAAAATGACGTGTAATAGTCATAACAACGACGGTTTATAATTAATTCATCCTGTATAAATGAATTTGTATTCATATACTACGTCGGTTCGTATAACCGTATCGACGTCTTAATACTATACAAAGGCGGATATTCTTAAATATCCGCCTTTGTATATTCTTAAATATAGTTTCAACGTCGGTTTATTATGTTTAAAGTCGTTGTAAAGGGATACAACGTCGGCTATTTCATTTTTAATTTAATTTTTATTGACTTTTATATTTTATTTAAATCCATATTAAATTCATAACTAAATCCAAAAATTAAACTGAAAACTACCAAGCATTGGAATATTGTCTCTATCCTAAAGCTTTAAAAAATATAATTTTGGAAATATTTTTTTATTGTATTTAATTACTAATATTAATAATATATTCAAAACAAAATCCGAAAAATATACCGGCAAATTCTATGCACTGATTGAGACAATATCTTGCCCATTAAGGCCTGAAAAATGTAATTTTAGTTTTCAAAGTTCAAATGATAACAAAATTCAAACAAATTTAGAGACAAAGCATGGTACTCCTTATACTTTACATAACATAACCCTAAGGTTTATGTGATCCATTGGTGCCCATAAATTCAAAATTATGAAATCCATATTTTAGCCTACTATTGTAGAAGGCAATGTTGTAAGGAATCCATAGAAATTTTCGGTTCATTTTTCTCGTACTTGTGTATTTTTTAAAAATTATTTTAAAATTTAGGGTTTAGGGTTTAGGGTTTTTTTGAAATGACGCCGGTTTTCTCCCGCTGTTTTTGGTGAACTACATTAACAAAGACTAATTGAATTCGGTTTACGACGTCGGTTATAAAATAGCGACGTCCTTAGTGTTTACAACGTCGGGATTTTATAAAAACCGCCGTTGTAAGTAATTATTAGACGTCAGTGTAAGTGTTGACCGTCGTGGTTGAAAAACGCGGTACTTTAAAATTTTTGACCGCGACCTAAAATTTTCAGAATTTCCCTTTAACCCTCAAATAGTTCATTCTCCTCAACATAAATTTGTCTGAAAGTTTTCGTTCTCCCAGCTCTCTCTCAATATCCATGTAAGTACAACTCTAGTCCCTTTAATCCTAATTCCCTCAGCTCTCTCTCAAGCTTTTGTTATATTCTCTCAGCTCTCTCTCAAAGCATTGGGTACGTAGATTCTCCAAGATCTCTCTCAAAGCATTTGGTACATAGATTCTCCAAGATCTCTCATTGGGTACGTAGATTCTCCAAGCTCTCTCTCAAAGCATTGGGTACGTAGATTCTCCAAGCTCTCTCTGAAGCAGTTGTTATATTCTCGCAGCTCTCTCTCAATATCCATGTAAGTACAACCCTAATCTCTTCTTAAATCCATAAATGTTTTCGTTGGTAGCTATATTAGGGTTTTGGTGTTTGCAATCTTGTAATAATTGCTCTCTGTTTGGGTTCTTTTATGTTTGTTTGGCCATGGGTTCTTGGAAAAGGAATGGGGATGGGAGATTTAAGCTGTTTTTTTTTTTAACTACAACGACGGTTGAAGGATCAAACCGTCGTCTAAATGTTTATTATACGTCGGTTGTTCATTTACTCCCGTCGTCTGTGTTTAAAGCCGCAACTGGTAGCCTAAAGACGACTGTTTCTCTATTAAACGTCGTCTTTAGGCTACCAGAACACCGTTCAAATTTCTTGGTTTGCATATCTTAATGACGACAGTGACTATAGATGCCGTCGTCGGAATGTATATTAAACGACGATTATTTTTTTAAACCGTCGTCTTTTCCATGTTTTATATTTAATTTTCATTTTGTTCTCTGCTTTTTGAATGAGGTAGTGTTTCATTGCTGGTCTTTCCACTTTAATATATATATATTTATTTGAATTTGATAGAGTGTGAGATGGATAAGTCATGGATGCATGCGGATAGAAGATCGAAGGCATATGAGTTAGGGGTGGAAGGATTTTTGAATTTTGCATTAGAAAATCTTGGAAATACAACTGAGATTCGTTGTCCATGTGTTAAATGTGGGAATATTCGATTGTTTGGGATTGGAATTATAAGGGAACACTTATACTTTAATGGAATTGACCAAAGCTATAAGATTTGGAGATGGCACGGAGAACCTTGGGAATGGACTACCAATGCTAGTAGAAATGTGGAAGAAGATGAGCAAAGTAGGTTCAGTTATGTTTCTGAAGAATTAGGGATGGATGATAATGATTTTGCCAATATTGGATCTGATCCTTATGAGTTTGCCAATGTGATTGGGGATGGCGATGAACCCTTGTACCCTGGTTGCAGTAAGTACACGAAGTTGTCGGCTTTGGTGAAGTTATATAATTTGAAAGCAAAACATGGGATGAGTGATGTTTGCTTTACAGAATTATTGATACTTCAAGGAGAATTTCTTCCAGAAGGAAATACACTACCTTCCTCTATGTACGAGGCAAAAAAGACTTTGTCTGCTTTAGGGATGAGTTATGAGAAAATCCACGCATGTTCCAATGACTGCATTTTGTATCGGAAGGAGTATGAGAATGCAACTAATTGTCCTACTTGTGGTATCTCAAGGTGGAAGGAAACCAAGGATGGGTTCTTGAAAGAGGGTGTGGCAGCGAAGGTGGTGTGGTATTTTCCTCCAATTCCAAGGTTTAAAAGGATGTTTCAATCACATAAGACAGCTAAGAGTTTGACTTGGCATGCTGCAAGAAAATCAGTTGACGGTTATATGTCTCATCCAGCTGATTTCCCGTCTTGGAAACTTGTTGATGAAAAATGGCCCGACTTTGGTAATGAGCCAAGAAACTTGAGATTGGCTCTCTCATCTGATGGATTCAATCCCCACAGTTCTTTAAGTAGCAGATACAGTTGTTGGCCAGTTATGTTAGTTACATATAATCTCCCACCATGGCTATGCATGAAGCGGAAGTTCATGATGTTGACTATACTGATTTCCGATCCTAAACAGCCCGGAAATGATATAGACGTCTACTTAGAGCCTTTGATTGATGATTTGAAATCTCTGTGGGATGGGATTAGAGGAGTGTATGATGCCCACATAGGAGAATACTTTACGCTCAGAGCTGCATTACTGTGGACAATTAATGATTTTCCCGCTTGTGGAAACTTATCTGGTTGTGTTGTTAAAGGATATAAAGCTTGTCCAATATGCGGCGATGATACACCTAGTCACAGGTTGAAAAATGGCCACAAAATTTGTTACATTGGGCATAGAAAGTGGTTACCAATCAATCATCCATATGGGAGGCAACGTGCAGCTTTTAATGGGAAACCTGAATATGGCATGCCCCCCGAGCCATTAACAGGAGAAGAAGTGCTGCATATGGTTGAAGATATTAATTACATATGGGGCTCGAAAAATGGGGGAAGTGTTGGTGAGAATGATGGTGACAGAGTTTGTTGGAAGAAGAAATCAAAATTCTTTGATCTCGAGTATTGGAAATACCTCCCCGTGAGGCATGCCTTAGATGTTATGCACATTGAGAAGAATGTTTGCGATAGTATCATTGGTACATTGCTAGAGATCCCTGGAAAAAATAAAGATGAGATTGCTGCTCGGTTAGACTTATTGAACATGGGGGTAAAAATTGATTTGCAACCCGAGTATGGAGAAAGACGTACTCGCTTGCCTCCAGGGCCTTGGAATTTGTCAAGAGCAAAGAAGAGAGCGGTTTGCAATTCTTTTTATGGTATGAAGGTTCCTGAAGGTTATTCTTCAAATATAAAAAATCTTGTATCTTTAAAAGATTCAAGACTTCTTGGCCTTAAATCTTATGATTGTCATACCTTGATGCAACAATTGCTCCCTATGGCAATTCGTTCTGTTTTGGAGAAGCCTGCAAGGTATGCAATAACTCGATTGTGCTTCTTCTTCAATGCTATATGTGCAAAGACGGTAGATGTTTCCAAGCTAGATAAGTTGGAAGAAGATGTAGTAGTTACTTTGTGTTTGCTTGAGAAGTACTTTCCCCCTTCATTCTTTGATATCATGGTTCATCTAGTAGTACATCTTGTCAGAGAAATTTGTCTATGTGGGCCAGTATATTTTAGATGGATGTATCCGTTTGAAAGATATATGAAAGTGCTAAAGGGGTATGTTCAGAATCGTACTCGTCCCGAAGGTTGCATTGCTGAGCGGTATATAGCTGAAGAAGCTGTAGAGTTTTGTACCGAGCATTTATCTGATGTTAGTACAGTTGGAGTGCCTTCAAGCCAGAATATGGGAGTTTCAAAGCCATTATCAGGTTGCACAGTGAGCTTAGTTGATATGGACTTGTTGAACCAGGCACATCTATATGTCTTGGAGAATACGGAGGAAGTCCTACCTTATATCGAGTACGTATGAGTTTAATTTTTCATATATATGTAGCCATTTTAAATATTATTACTCCTTATATTTATCTTATATATAAGGGACCGTAATGCGTGTTTTTTTCATGTCAATTGTAGGGAACATATGATCCACATCAAGACCACTTATCTTAAATTTAGAAAGAGAACAAAGTGGCTACAAGATAAGCACAATAGCACTTTCATTCAATGGCTACGTGTTAAGGTATATATGTTATTGAATGACATATTCAACTTATTTTAATTTTCTTTCTTTCTATATATATGTTAGATTGAATTAATATATATGTTTAATTTGTAGGTTCAAAGTGAATTTAATGGGGAAGATTATAATGGCATATCAGAAAATTTGAGGTGGTTAGCAGCTGGTCCAAGCATGGTAGTGCCATCATATAGGAGCTATCTTATTAATGGTGTCAAATTTAGCATCAAGGCACAAGATGATGTGCGAACTGTCCAAAATAGTGGAGTTTATTTACTTGCACATACTATGCAAGTTGCTAGTGCCAAGGATAAAAACCCTATTGTCTCCAATATGGGTTTTTATGGGGTTATTCAAGAAATTTGGGATCTTGACTACCAAAAGTTTAGAATCCCAGTCTTGAGGTGTGATTGGATAGATAACACTTCGGGCCTTGTAGTCGACGAACTTGGTTTTACCCTTGTAGATCTGAGTAAAATTGGACATAGGAATGACCAATTTGTTATGGCTTCTCAAGTCAAACAAGTATTTTATGTTGACGACCCAATGCATCGTGGTTGGTTGGTAGTGTTATCAATGCCTAATAGAGAATATAATGATGTTATTGGTGATGATGTGCTAGGTGATATTAGAATTGAGTGTGAGCCATTTTCTAGAGGGATACCAAATGTTGACACATTTGATGACTTAGTGGGTGAGTTTGGGAGTGAGAATATTAGAGATGGGTGTGAAGATATATGGATTGATTGATTGTTGTAATGTATGACATTAGTTATGTAGTTAATTGTATGACATTAATTCATAGCTCTGTATATCATTTTAATTCCGATCACATTTTCATTCTGCAAGCTTTGGGCACAACAAATCAAAAATTAAAAAATAATCGGTTAAAGCTGAAAATACGACGGTCAAGTTACAAATATTGCAAAACGAGACGTTTTAAAAACAACCAACGTTGGGTTTTCACAACTGACGTGGAATGACAACACAAAAATGAAATAAAAACCGCCATTTGAAAAAGAAAACACGTCGGTTAATTATAATTCATTTCAAAACAGTTAATATTGTTGTTTTTACGTCAGTTCAAGTAAATATATGCCATGTTATATGTTTTAGACGTCCGTTTTTTTATTTAGTGAACGTAGTATTTATTAACCACGGCGGTTTCTAAGTTTGACACGTCGGTTTTGTTTGATTTAGAGACGTTGATAAAACTATTTACGTCGGTTTTGTAGTTGTTTTTTACATTTAAAATTATTTAAACGTCTGTTTTTTACTAAAACCGTCGTCTATCATAGTCGAAAGGTCTCTTTTTATGCTTTTATTTATCAAATCGACGTCGGTTTTAGTTTTTTTATGACGTGTAATATATTAACCACGTCTTTTTTTGTGTGTTCAAGCCGTCAAAATCATTTTCAACGTCTGTGGTGATATAAAGGGTCGTGGTTATTATTGTTTTTACGTCAGTTGAAGTAACTATATGCCATGTTATATGTTTTAGACGTCCCTTTTTTTGTTTAGTGAACGTAGTATTTATTAACCACGGCGGTTTCTAAGTTTGACATGCCGGTTTTGTTTGATTTAGAGACGTTGATAAAACTATTTACGTCAGTTTTGTAGTTGTTTTTGACATTTAAAATTATTTAAACGTCTGTTTTTTACTAAAACCGTCGTCTATTATAGTCGAAAGGTCTCTTTTTATGCTTTTATTTATCAAATCGACGTCGGTTTTAGTTTTTTTATGATGTGTAATATATTAACCACGTCGTTTTTTTTGTGTTCAAGCCATCAAAATCATTTTCAACGTCTGTGGTGATATAAAGGGTCGTGGTTATTATTGTTTTTACGTCAGTTGAAGTAAATATATGCCATGTTATATGTTTTAGATGTCCGTTTTTTTGTTTAGTGAACGTAGTATTTATTAACCACGGCGGTTTCTGAGTTTGACACGTCGGTTTTTTTTGATTTAGAGACGTTGATAAAACTATTTACGTCAGTTTTATAGTTGTTTTTGACATTTAAAATTATTTAAACGTCTGTGTTTTACTAAAACTGTCGTCTATTATAGTCGAAAGGTCTCTTTTTATGCTTTTATGTATCAAATCGACATCAGTTTTAGTTTTTTTATGACGTGTAATATATTAACCACGTCGTTTGTTTTGTGTTCAAGCCGTCAAAATCATTTTCAACGTCTGTGGTGATATAAAGGGTCGTGGTTATTATTGTTTTTACGTCAGTTCAAGTAAATATATGCCATGTTATATGTTTTAGACGTCAGTTTTTTCATTTAGTGAACGTAGTATTTATTAACCACGACGGTTTCTAAGTTTTACACGTCGGTTTTGGTTTATTTAGAGACGTTGATAAGCATATTTACGTCGGTTTTGTAGTTGGTTTTGACATTTAACATTATTTAAGCGTCTGTGTTTTACTAAAACCGTCGTCTATTATAGTCGAAAGATCTCTTTTAATGCTTTTATGTATGAAATCTACGTCGGTTTTAGTGTTTTACTGACGTGTACTATATTAACCACGTCGTTTGTTTTGTGTTCAAGCCGTCAAAATAATTTTCTACGTCTGTGGTGACCGAAAAGGTCGTGGTTATTTTTGTTTTTACGTCAGCTCAAGTAAATATATGCCATGTTATATGTTTTAGACGTCAGTTTTTTCATTTAGTTAACGTAGTATTTATTCACCACGACGGTTTCTAAGTTTTACACGTCGGGTTTGTTTGATTTAGAGACGTTGATAAGCATATTTACGTCGGTTTTGTAGTTGTTTTTGACATTTAACATTATTTAAACGTCTGTGTTTTACTAAAACCATCGTCTATTATAGTCGAAAGGTCTCTTTTTAAGCTCTTATGTATGAAATCTACGTCGGTTTTAGTGTTTTACTGACGTGTACTATATTAACCACGTCGGTTATTTGCCGTCGTTATTTCATGTATGAAAAGACGGCGGTCGATTTCAAACCATGATACACGACGGTGGATTACCGTCGTCTATTTCGTTTTTTGTAGTAGTGTCTTCCTCTCTCACACAAGGCTCCGACCACCACACACGGTTTCAGCCACCCGATTTTCCCCACGAGAGCTCCGTAGCTTTTTTAGCTATTGTTTCTCTACAAATCAATCGAACTAACTTAGGCATCGTAGGGCCTTTGGCCAACACCCCCCGTGTGTGGTCCTTTTACTCCGATTTGTTTTGCAGGGAGAAAGAGAAGCGAAGAGGAAGAAGGAATCCTTAGGCGAATATTCTTGTGCGACGAAAATCGCTCCCACAAATTGGTGCTTTAATTGATAGCGAGAAATAATACTTAAAGCGTGCTCCAAATCCATTTTCCACATTTTTTTTCCAATCAACCATGGTCGATACAAGACGTACGAAGAGTAACACCACCACGACGGGCCCGTCTCATGATGTCATGGTGGAAACCTCGTTGTAGCTACCAATGTGTTCTGGCAACCTCCCATGGCTGCCAACATGGCACAGCCACTAAACAGCGTAGCTGGAGCTTCATAGTTGTCAGTTGACTCTACACAGCCACCAAACTGCATAGCTGAAGCTTTACAGCAGCCAACAACCGCTGCCCAGCCGTATCCAGTAACTGCCACTGCTCTGCCACGCTGGCTTGCCACTGAAGCATAGCAGCAGCCACACCACACAACTGCCGGATTTGCTGCATAGCCCCACGGCTACTTCGACAATGTCCCAGTCTTAGAGAAAATCCATTCTCTCCCTCCTCTGTAACCACACTTGACGTATGCACTTGTGTACGCATCTGTCATTGGGCCCGATGGACACCTCTCTACTCGACCCCGCACAATCAGGTGGACCTTAACTCACGAGATGTTCAACTCACACAGAGAGTCGACGATCAAAACAACCTTATTAGCCAGCTGCTCAGGCAGATCAACTTGAACCAAGGCCCTAACCTTGGACCTCGTGACGAGGAGAGGAGGACCCACAGTTCGAGAGGTCCTAGGCCGGTCATACAGGGACAAACGGGCAGGGGAGAGAACGAGGTCATGTTGACGAGACGCAGACATCTGCAAGCCGTACTCTGAGCCGGTCCACAATCTGTTCGAGGTTAGGTCCAAGGACCAATGTACATGAGAGGCTGGGCCCACAGTCCAATGTCCACGCTCGCTTGGGCCCACAAGGAAGTATCCAATCTAGGCTGAGCTCACAAGGAGCTTGAGTTTGTGAACGAAAGCGTGACGAACGCATTGACTGAAGCTCACCAACCCGCTCGAGAACCAACACACGGCGACAAGCCGTAGAGGAATCCTCACAAGCTTAATCTCCTAATCTGCCCCACAAGCAGAACAACCAAGGGCCTTGGGAGCTAAGGAGGAAATTAACCAGCGGCGCTTGAGGCACCGAAGACATCGACCCGAGAAACCACCCCTACGGGTAGAAGATGTCGAGAGGCTAATAAATGACCGACTCGAAGGTCTCCAACATGAAGGAAGCACAGAGCAGGCCCTACGCAGGGAAATTGATCGCCCTTTTTCGACGAGGTGGAATGAGCTACATCGCCGAAGTGGTTCACAACGCTGTCCATCACTCCATTCAAGGGAGACTCTGACCCCGAGAACCATTTGAGGCACTTCAAGAGCGCCATGATCTTGTACAAGGCAAACGACGCCCTGATGTGCAAGGTGTTTGCGATGACTCTGCGAGGGGTAGCTCAAGACTAGTTCCACACTTTATCGTCCACATCAATAGGCAGCTTCAAGGAGTTCGCCCTCATTTTCACAAAGGAGTACACCTCTTAACGGATGATCAGAAAGCATGCAGACCACCTGTTGAACCTACGCAAGAAACCAAACGAGTCTCTTCAAGACTACCTCAGAAGATTTAAGGCTGAGAAGGCGAACATCATAGGATCCAATGACGTAGTTGCATCCTTAGCTTTCAAGAAGGGCTTGTCAACCAAACATGAGGTATACTATGAGCTGGCCATAACTCTGAACCAAACCTTGGCACAAATCTTCACGACAACAAAGCGCTACGCACTCTAGGACGATGACCATATTGCCACGAAGAAAGCCAACAAGCAAGCTGACCACCCTACAAGGCAGGCAAGCCAAAAGAGCACAAAACCCGAGACAAGCGCAGATCGCTGCCCTAAGAAGGAGGCTCGAAAATAGGAACCTTCATTGAGTTTACTATCCCGATCCACCTGACATCTCCCAAGTCATAACTAGTGATCCAGTCATTGAGGACACCCCCGTAATTGAAATGTGCCCTAAACGTCTATGCCATAGCCTAGTGGATGTTTCCTCACTTCCAACTCTTTTCTCACTCGATTCAGCCATGAAAACTTCACCATCTTTGTTGTAGCTGACACACTACAATCCATTAGAGAGAAAACCAAAGCAAGCACATTGGAATTTTGAGATAATATGAAGCCATCTTTATTGAATTCAAAAGCAAACACTACTACAAAAAGAGAAAAAGACGACCAGAAATAGACGACGGCAGAACATAAAACCGTCGTTGTATTTAAACCGACGACGGTATAAAAAGAAACCGTCGTGGATAAGTGCCTTACTGTTGAATATTTTTAAAAGACGACGCATACAAATAAAAAAGCGTCATTTTTTTAAAAAGGATTTCTTCAGAGTTAAAATCTGACCAAAAAAACAACGACAGCAGGTATGAATCCACCGACGTAGAAAATAAAGACGACAGTTCACCAAAAAACCTGCCGTGTTAACTCCTAACTAAACACGACCAACTGTTCTTAATCCGCATCGTATAATATAATGGAATCCACGTCTGTATACTATGACGGTGCCTTCTCTGTAAACCGCCGTCTTAATTTTTATTTCTTTTTAAGATTTAATTATTTTTTAATTTTGGTAGCCTACAAAAATTAAAATGAGATCCCAAGAGGTATGATATCTTACCTTTGAGATCTTTGGATCCTGATCATAATCAAACCACCAAAGTGAGAAAGACAATATTTTAAATACACAAAATCCAAAAAGAAACCAAAACTGAACTGACTACTGCAAACTTTGAGAAAGACAATGTTTTGAAAGTTAATGATGTGTGTGTTTTGGTGTATTTGAGATACACCAAAACGCATACATCATTAACATCCAAATTATTGTCTTTGAGATGTGAGAGAGAGTGATGATGTATGTGTGTATGTGAGAGAGGAAGACGAGCCTCCAGAGAGACCAGAAGAACTTGGAACCCTAAATGAAAACTGAAACTGAAAGAAAGAGTCAAATTTATACAATAAATCTTTTAAACTTACGGCGGTGCTTATAGACATACCGCCGTGTAATTTAAAATACCACGTCGGTTATTCTTTAATGGAATCCACGTCGTATAATTTTATAGAATCCACGTCGTATAATGTAATGTAATCCACATCGGTATATTACAAAAAAACGACGTGTTAAATAATGTACCATGACGCGAGAGATTAATTTATCGACTTATTATTTTGGAGTATACTACGACGGTACCTACAACACTACTGTCGTGTTTATTTACCACGTCCTAAGTTCAAATTCCCGTCGTATTTTTTCAATTTATACTTCTGCCTTCTCTATAAACCGCAATCTTATTTTTATAGCTTTTTAAAATTAATTAATTTTTCTTTTATTTTGGTAATATCTTTCTTAACACAAAACAAAATTTAATTCTCAATCCTCAACAACATTTTCATCTTAAAAGGCAAATCTCTTCGTGTTAAATATTGATCAATATTTACACAATATATGTACACAAATTAGGCAAATACATCGTGGTTTCTTTTCTGCCTTCACCCTCAGCTTGTTCCACTGTTTCTTCCTCTCATATGCAAGCTGGGCCCTCTCCTTCCTCTTGTTCTCAAGTTCCTGCACAGCCACAGATCAATATCTAATAATTTCATAAAATCAAAATCAACAAAGTGTGAAAAGCTCACTTTAGAGCATCAGGAATGACCATCCTCTTTATCTTATCATAAGGAGCATCAGGAACACCCTCGTATGCCTTCAAACGGGCAAGTGCGGCTGCAAACCCATGCTTGGTCTTGTGAGGAATCATTCTGCAAACCCATTTGCTTTCAGAAAGACAATTTTTTAGAATTTGATGAGACAGAGCAAAGGGCAAGAAGAAGTTGGAACCCTAATTGAAAACTGAGAGTTAAAAAACGCGTGAAAAAATCATATTTAAACAAATTATCGTAAATATCCACGTCGGTTCTAATATACATAGCGACGTCATATTTGAATAATCAACGTTAGTTTAGATAAACAAGCGCCGTCATAACTACATCGGAAATCCAAAAGTCATTTGGTGCGTATTAAAAAGTGAACGACGTCGTTTTCAGAACCCCAAAGTAACCACGTCGGTTTATTAAAATACACAGTCGTTGAATTTCGAAGTATAACGTCAGTTTAGATGAAAAAGCGCCGTCATAACCACATCGGAATTCCAAAAGTCGTTCGGCAGTTGTGATAACCACGTCAGTTATGAATTATTTACCGTCGTTATAACTAAATAATACGGCGGTTTTGTAATCAAACGTCGTTGTATTGAACTCTGGGAAAATATATAAACTTTTCGTCACCTGACCTAATATTCTACGGTTTTCTCTCACCGATAAAGTATCGTAGTTTCCCTCTCTTTTCCCAAAAGCAGCATCATCGTCTGAATCTTCGTCTTCATCTCCAAATCACCATCTTCATCTTCGTCTTCGTCGGAAGGAAACTTTCTTTGCACGCCAAAGGTTTTTTCTCACTCTCTTCCCTTTTTTTACATTTCATTTGAATGCCGTCGTTGTCTGGAAACAAGATTCTGTCAAATAGAGGAAATCTTTCACTGGTTTTTATTAAATACATAAGTCAATACTCTCACGACGCCAAAAGACGACAGTTCTGTTTTGTTTTCGATGATAGAATGGACACACAACGGTGGTTAAAAACCGTCATGGTGTGACAATTAATACGTCGTCTTGTGGGAGAAGAACAATCGTTTTGTGTTTGTCTTTGTAAATTTAAACCACGTCGGTTCTTAGGATGAGTAACCGACGTAGTGTATACACATTTACGTCATTAAATATATAAAACCGTCGTATTTCCATACATGGTCTAAGAGGCTGTTTAATAGGACGTCGCTGTTTTAATTTTACCGTCGTTGTTTTGTTATTATTACGTTGTTTCGTTTTAATAACCGACGTTGTTTTCCTTGCAGATTAATTAAAAATGGTTTCAAAATCTCAAAACAAGGAAGCTCAATCGTCAAAGGCCAAATCAGGTTCAAAGGCACAAGGGGATGAAGCCAAATCAGTTTCAAAGTCTCAAGTGGAAGAAGAAAAATCAACTCAAAGCAAACCCTCGAAGAGGATGAGATTTTCCTCAACCTCCGAGAAAGACTCGAGCACAGCCACATTTGTTGAGGAGCCAAAATCCGGCTTCGGTATCAGCACAATGAGACGTGTTGTGAAGAGGAAAATTGAGAAGGTTAAGCCTGTGGTTGAGTTCAATAAAAAGGGCAAACCACATGGCAAGGCTGCTGTTGAGATGCAGTCTTACATTGGTGTTTTGGCACCCACCAGAGTCCCTCTTGTGGACAAGAAATGGACTCAAATACCCAAGGACGTGAGGGAGCAGATTTGGGAAGCTGTTCAAATGTCCTATGTTATTGGGGATAGGTACAAAGCCATGGTCTTGTCGTCTGCCGCCAAAAAATGGAAGGATTTCAAGTATAACGTAACTAAGCATTATATCCTTCCATTCGCACATGACAACGAGAAGTTAAGAGAAACCCCTGCGCTTTATAAGTTCATAGAGAAATCGCAATGGGATGCCTTTGTAGCTTCAAGGTTAACCCCAGATTTTGAGGCTAAGCATGCTGAGCCGAAAGAGAGGAGGGAGAAATTGGAGTACAACCATAGGTTGTCTAGAAAAGGGTATGTTGGTTTGGAGGACCATTTGATAGAAACCATGCCCGATGTTGAAGAAATCGATCGAGCTGTTCTATGGAAGAAGGCAAGAGAAGATAAAACAGGAAACATCCCTGATCCAAAGGTTGCAGAGAAGGCAAAAATAATCGTAAGTCTCACTAACTCTGTTCTAAATTTGAAAAATAGAGTGTTTTATTTTGGTATAGACGTCGTTTATCTTTAAATAAGCGACGTTATAAAATAAACACCACGACAGGCTTAATTTACCGACGTTTAAAAATGAATAGGACGTCGGTTTTTGAATAAAGTAGACGTCTAGATAGAATTAATACGACGGATTAAATTCCTCTATGAAATGCATTTTTGTTTTAAGTTTACTCACGCACACACTCTCCCTCTCTCTGTCTATTTCACTGAAATTTGTGGTGCACAATTTCTGGAAAAGAATGCATATTTCAATCGAGTTTTTTCACTTCTTCATTAAAATTTACGACGGTTTTATCTTATCTAGACGTTAGAATGTTTATACAACGACGGTAATTTTGTTCAGCTGTATGAAATTAAGTCCTACGTCTGTTTGTTCAATAGTCCATCGTCTTACTTAAATACTACGACGGTTTTGATTTATGTTTAAATCTGTTTTATTTAGAATATACGACGGATTTTTATATACAGACGTTGTAAATTATAAACAACGACGGTATTTAAATACAGACGTTTTAAATTAATACTACGTCAGTAATTTAAGAAAACCGTCGTTGTTTATAATTTACAACGTCGGTTTATTTATCTGTTTTACACCCTGCTCAGTTTCTAACAATCTCTCTTTCTCTCTTTTAGGATGATTTGCAAAAGCAAGTCTCCGAAGGCACTCTGACTGTCTCCGGGACCAATGATGTCTTGACTCTTGCTTCGGGAACCCCCGAGCATGGTGGGAGAGTCAGAGGAGTTGGTGCTGGCGTTACCCCAACTCAGTTCTTCAATTTGCCGAAACAGCAGAGAGTGAAATTTGGTGACAAATTGAAGGAAAGTGTGAGGGAGGCAGTCAGAGAAGAGACCTTGAGGATTGAGGCGAAGTCAAGGGAAACTATAATGGAAGTAGTCAGAGCAGAGAGGGAAACTATGTTGGCATATTTCCGTCAACTAGTTCCTAATTTTGATCCCAGCCAGATGCTCAGAACCCCAATTTCTTCACTTCCTCCAATTAATTTACCCCCTCAAGATCAAAGCCCAAAAAATCCAATGTCTGATAAGGCAAGCTGCTCTAGGGCCACTGGTATCAGACCCCTAGCTTTGGAATTAGAAGATCCGAAGCCTGAAGCTGATACTGCTGGAAAACAGAAAGAGGACACGGTAAAATCTCTGCTATTTTCTATTTCTGCCTTTTAAATTTTAAATAGACGTCGCTCCTTTTAATATCCGACGTTAAAATTTAAATTAACGACGGTATATAGGTCTTTTTCTTACAAGACGCGTCGTGTTTAGTTAAATACAACGACGCTTTTACTTGTTTCTATAGTATAGCGACGTTATAAATTCCACACAACGACGGTTATGTATTTACCGACGTGTATAACCTTTCCTCCGTCAGTATTTACTAGAAACCGTCGTTTATATTATATACCACGTCTGTTTTTTGGGTTTAGTTAGAGTCGTTTATTTTAGTTCACACACAAACTAACTTATATTTCTTTATTTATTTCTTGTAACAGGATCTCTCAAAGCTAGACATGCCACCTCCTCTTCTAGCCTTATGCCAACATGTCCAGACCAAGTTGTTGCCTACTAACGAGGCTCTGACAGTACACATGCCCAAGGAAGTGTTTGTCTTTGAGCCTGATACCTTCCTCTTACCTGATGATATTTTGCAGTTTGGTTCCATGGTTGAGATTGGAACCACAGTGATATCAGTATACATGAGGTAATTCTAGAAATCCCATTTTGTTTTACATTTCCCTTTCTTTTAAATTAAAATCTCATTTAATTGACTTTCATATATTTAGGTTCCTATTTGACTATTTAAAAATGGCAAATATGGTAAACCTTGTTGGCCTCGTGGACCCTGGGCTAGTGAGCTTTCGATCTGGATCAATATCAAACAGAATCAAAAACTTGTCAAACCGCCTGAAAACAGCAGATGGGAATCAATTTTTCTTGGTCCCTTATAATCCAGGGTTAGTACCATTTAAAGTATTTTTCTAAGCTTGTAATATTTTTCTTTGTAGTACTATTTAACCTATATGAATCATTATGTGCAGGGGTCATTGGGTGATGGTAATTGTGAGACCAGCAACGGAGACTGCCTATTACATGAATTCACTGCCAAAACGCATGGTTGACGACGACATGAAAAATATAGTGAATACGTAAGTTGATTTCTTCTGATCTAAGATTTTTTTTCCTTTAAAGTATTTAAATATACGACGATTTTTAATAATACCGACGTTATAATGAACATATAACGACGGTAAGTTATTACCGACGTGTTAAATAATTTATTACGTCATTATTTTCTTAAAAACGTCGTTTTAATTTAACTACCACGTCGTTTGGGTTTTATTTACGAACATTTTAATTTTTTCTGCTCAATTTTTTGTTATACGACGTTTTACTCTTACCGACGTTATAATGTTATACAACGACGGTAAGTTTTTACCGCCGTTTGAAACAAAATATCACGTCTTTTTTTAAAAAACTCTGTCATTTTGACTGATTTACCACGACGGTTACTATTTGTATTTAAATTTTTTTTTTTGTCATTAACACCCTTTGTTTTCTTGTATAACAGGTCAATTAAAATGTTTAACATTCATATAAACAAAAATTCACGTAAACAGCAGGCCATTTGGAAAAATCTACACGGCACTCCTGAACAACCAACAAGTGTAGAGTGTGGCTATTACGTGATGCGATTAATGAGAGATATAATTCATGATCCTGACCTAAATTTCGAGAAGAAGGTAAAACACAAAATTTTAGATATACTTTCTTTATTTTACTACGTCAGAATTTTTTTTTAAACCGTCGTTTGTAGCACTATAACACGTCGGTTTTTTGGTTTATTTTGCAGTTTGAGAAGAAAAAAGATAAAGTTCAGTATAAACAAGAGGATATTGACGAAGTTAGGCATGAATGGGCAGAATTCGTGAACAACTTATTACCGAATGATAATTGATGTACATAAATATTTATGAACAATGTTTAGGTTTATTTTAGTTTATTTAAAATGTACATAAATATTTTGTTGTAATCAAGCGAACAAACATCAAAAAAATTAAATTTTGTTTTAAAACTTGTTTAGTTCCCAAACACCGACGTCTGATTCTAATTTACACGTCTCATACGTGTACACAATGGTCGTCTTGCTGTAACTGGAAATATAACATCGACGGCAATTCTTAAAAACAACATGTAATAGTCATAAAAACGACGGTTTATAATTAATTCATCTTGTATAAATGAATTTTGTACTTATATACTACGTCGGTTAGTATAACCTTATCGACGTCTTAATAATATACAAAGGCGGATATTCTTAAACATCCGCCTTTGTATATTTAAACAACGTCGGTTATATACACTAAAATGACGTGGTAATATGATAATCCACGTCGGTTATCCAAAAAAAGACGTCGTTTTCTATTAGTTTCGACGTCTAATAATTTTATGACGTCAGTTTGTGATGTTTAACGTCATTGTAAAAGGATACAACGTCGGATAGGTAATTTTTCATTTAATTTTTAATGACTTTTATATTTTATTTAATTCCATATTAAATTCAAAACTAAATCCAAAAATTAAACTGAAAACTACCAAGCATTGAAATATTGTCTCTATCCTAAAGCTTTAAAAAATCTAATTTTAGAAATATTTTTTTATTGTATTTAAATACTAATATTAATAATATATTCAAAGCAAAATTCGAAAAATATACCGGCAAATTCTATGCATTGATTGAGACAATATCTTGCCCGTTATGGCCTGAAAAATGTAATTTTAGTTTTCAAAGTTCAAATGATAACAAAATTCAAACAAATTTAGAGACAAAGCATGGTACTCCTTATACTTTACATAACATAACCCTAAAGTTTATGTGATCCATTGGTGCCCATAAATTCAAAATTATGAAATCCATATTTTAGCCTACTATTGTAGAAGGCATTGTTGTAAGGAGTCCATAGCAATTTTCGGTTCATTTTTCTCATACTTGTGTATTTTTTTAAAATTATTGTAAAATTTAGGGTTTAGGGTTTAGGGTTTTTTGAAACGATGCCGGTTTTCTCCCGCTGTTTTTGGTCAACTACATAAACGAAGACTAATTCTATTCGGTTTACGACGTCGGTTATTAAATAGCGACGTTCGTTATGTTTACAACATCGGTCTTGTATAGAAACCGCCGTTGTAAGTAAGAATCAGACGTCCATGTAAGTATTGACCGTCGTCGTTGAAAAACAGTGTACTTTAAAATTTTTGACCGCGACCTAAAATTTTTAGAATTTCCCTTTAACCCTCAAATAGTTCATTCTCTCTCTTCAACATAAATTTGTCTGAAAGTTTTCGCTCTCTCTCAAGCTTTTGTTATATTCTCTCAGCTCTCTCTCAAAGCATTGGGTACGTAGATTCTCCAAGCTCTCTCTCAAGCAGTTGTTATATTCTCGCAGCTCTCTCTCAATATCCATGTAAGTACAACCCTAGTCCTTTTAACCCTAATCTCTTCTTAAATCCATATATGTTTTCGTTGGTAGCTATGGGTTCTTAATTGGTGGCTATATTAGGGTTCTTTTATGTTTTGGTGTTTGCATTCTTGTAATAATTGCTCTCTGTTTGGGTTCTTTTATGTTTGTTTGGCCATGGGTTCTTGGAAAAGGAATGGGGATGGGAGATTTAAGCTGTTTTTTTTTAACTACGACGACGGTTGACGGATCAAACCGCCGTCCAAATGTTTATTATACGTCGGTTGTTCATTTACTCCCGTCGTCTGAGTTTTAAGCTGCAACTGGTAGCCTAAAGACGACTGTTTCTCCATTAAACGTCGTCTTTAGGCTACCTGAACCCCGTTCAAATTTCTGGGTTTGGGTATCTTAATGATGACGGTGACTATATATGCCGTCGTCTGAAATTATATTAAACGACGATTATTTTGTTCAAACCGTCGTCTTGTCCATGTTTTATATTTAATTTCCATTTTGTTCTCTACTATTTGAATGAGGTAGTGTTTCATTGCTGGTCTTTCCACTTTAATATATATATATATATTTATATGAATTTTATAGAGTGTGAGATGGATAAGTCATGGATGCATTCGGATAGAAGATCGAAGGCATATGAGTTAGGGGTGGAAGGATTTTTGAATTTTGCGTCAGAAAATCTTGGAAATACAACTGAGATTCGTTGTCCATGTGTTAAATGTGGGAATATTCGATTGTTTGAGGTTGGAATTATAAGGGAACACTTATACTTTAATGGAATTGACCAAAGCTATGCGATTTGGAGATGGCACGGAGAAACTTGGGAATGGACTACCAATGCTAGTAGAAATGTGGAAGAAGATGAGCAAAGTAGGTTCAGTTATGTTTCTGAAGAATTAGGGATGGATGATAATGATTTTGCCAATATTGGATCTGATCCTTATGAGTTTGCCAATGTGATTGGGGATGGCGATGAACCCTTGTACCCTGGTTGCAGTAAGTACACGAAGTTGTCGGCTTTGGTGAAGTTATATAATTTTAAAGTGTTGAGGCCCAAAAAATCCACGGTTCGGCCCAAATAAATTCTCGGCCCAATGCAATACCTTACTGAGGAGAAGCCCGATTAGGGCACGCGAAAGTTCGTCATACGCGCTTGCACACATGCCACGCCAAGCAAATAAGCAACACGTCGCGCTACAAGCTTAAGTGGGCCCAAGCCACTCAAATGCCCGGGGCTTGCTTGAGTGGGTTGTGGTATGGATGGTAATAAATCAACATGAGGCCCATTGATGGGCCAAGAAATGGAAGCCCCGAGTCGCTTGGGAGCCTTGGGACTCAAGCCCATTTCTTAGACCCAAACATGTGGGTGAGCACAAGAGGAAGAAATAGCCCAGTCAAAATAGCCTATGAACCTTACCAAAAGCCCAAACGTTTAATGAAAATAGCCCAATCAAAAATAGCCCAATCAAAAAGTAGCCTATTGACTCAACCAAAAAGCCCACTTACTTAATGAGCCATCTTGGCCCATACAATTACCCCAGCTGGTTGGGAGAACAAAAACCACGAAGGGGGAGGTCTGAAGGTTTATTGAATAAAGCTGCTGGTGGTTCCAGCACATGGGGGAGCAAGTTCCAAGCAAAAATCCTTCAAGGAACCATGGGATATTAGCACGCAAGGAGGGATGCCATCCCTTGAACCAGCATACAAACTCATTTTCTTTCCTTCATCAAATTTGGCCATGGAAAAAGGAAGAAAGAAGAGAAAGAAGATGGGTGAAAATAGAGGCTCTCCTCTGAAGCAACCAAGGGAGGAAGCCTTGAGCCCCCAAAAGTCTATGATTTTGTGGGATTGGGCAGAGCTAATTGTTGCCACCATAAGGTAAGTCAAGAGGGAGGAGAAGAAAGAAGGAGGAAAGCTTAGCTAGATTGGGAGGAAACCATTAGGGTTTCTTGGAGAAAAGCAAATCCCAGCAGCTATAAATAGGACCCCTCTCTACCCAACACAACACACACTTGGGAGAGCAAGCTTCCTCTCCTACCTGCAAGCTCAGTAATTTTCGTGCTTTGCTGGTCTATCACCCTTATTCCCCTCATTTTTTTCCTCTTCTGGCAGGCTGCTCAGAGTCACTGACGAGCTGCCGGAAGTGATACTCAAGTCACCCATTTCTCTCTTTCCCTCAATCTCAACCAAACCTCTCTGCAAAACCCTTTCCTCTCCTACCTTAATACCCCATCTTTCCCCTAGAAACACTTAATTTTCCCTCAGTGCTAAACTCATGTTGATTTTGCTTCCATGCCACATGCCTCTCATGCCAAGCCCAAGATTTTATCTGTAAGTTGCTGTTGTTTTGGTTGGTGAAGGTAACCAAAATACTTCCTAAGGCCCTGCTGCCATTTCGAAGCATTTTGGGGCTTAATTTTCAAACTCAGACAAAGGGGACAATTTCATTAGCTAAGCCCACCTTCCGCCGGAAGAAAAAGACCCCTACAGAAAGCAAAACATGGGATGAGTGATGTTTGCTTTACAGAATTATTGATACTTCAAGGAGAATTTCTTCCAGAAGGAAATACACTACCTTCCTCTATGTACGAGGCAAAAAAGACTTTGTCTGCTTTAGGGATGAGTTATGAGAAAATCCACGCATGTCCCAATGACTGCATTTTGTATCGGAAGGAGTATGAGAATGCAACTAATTGTCCTACTTGTGGTATCTCAAGGTGGAAGTAAACCAAAGATGGGTTCTTGAAAGAGGGTGTGGCAGCGAAGGTGGTGTGGTATTTTCCTCCAATTCCAAGGTTTAAAAGGATGTTTCAATCACATAAGACAGCTAAGAGTTTGACTTGGCATGTTGCAAGAAAATCAGTTGACGGTTATATGTCTCATCCAGCGGATTCCCCGTCTTGGAAACTTGTTGATGAAAAATGGCCCGACTTTGGTAATGAGCCAAGAAACTTGAGATTGGCTCCCTCATCTGATGGATTCAATCCCCACAGTTCTTTAAGTAGCAGATACAGTTGTTGGCCAGTTATGTTAGTTACATATAATCTCCCACCATGGCTATGCATGAAGCGGAAGTTCATGATGTTGACCTTACTGATTTCCGGTCCTAAACAGCCCGGAAATGATATAGACGTCTACTTAGAGCCTTTGATTGATGATTTGAAATCTTTGTGGGATGGGATTAGAGGAGTGTATGATGCTCACATAGGAGAATACTTTACACTCAGAGGTGTATTACTGTGGACAATTAATGATTTGCCTGCCTATGGAAACTTATCTGGTTGTGTCGTTAAAGGATATAAAGCTTGTCCAATATGCGGCGATGATACACCTAGTCACAGGTTGAAAAATGGCCACAAAATTTGTTACATTGGGCATAGAAAGTGGTTACCAATCAATCATCAATATAGGAGGCAACGTGCAGCTTTTAATGGGAAACCGGAATATGGCATGCCTCCCGAGCCATTAACAGGAGAAGAAGTGCTGCATATGGTTGAAGATATTAATTACATATGGGGCTCGAAAAATGGGGGAAGTGTTGGTGAGAATGATGGTGACAGAGTTTGTTGGAAGAAGAAATCAAAATTCTTTGATCTCGACTATTGGAAATACCTCCCTGTGAGGCATGCCCTAGATGTTATGCACATTGAGAAGAATGTTTGCGATAGTATCATTGGTACATTACTAGAGATCCCTGGAAAAAATAAAGATGGGATTGCTGCTCGGTTAGACTTATTGAACATGGGGGTAAAAATTGATTTGCAACCCGAGTATGGAGAAAGACGTACTCGCTTGCCTCCAGGGCCTTGGAATTTGTCAAGAGCAGAGAAGAGAGCGGTTTGCAATTCTTTTTATGGTATGAAGGTTCCTGAAGGTTATTCTTCAAATATAAAAAATCTTGTATCTTTAAAAGATTCAAGACTTCTTGGCCTTAAATCTCATGATTGTCATACCTTGATGCAACAATTGCTCCCTGTGGCAATTCGTTCTGTTTTGGAGAAGCCTGCAAGGTATGCAATAACTCGATTGTGCTTCTTCTTCAATGCTATATGTGCAAAGACGGTAGAGGTTTCCAAGCTAGATAAGTTGGAAGAAGATGTAGTAGTTACTTTGTGTTTGCTTGAGAAGTACTTTCCCCCTTCATTCTTTGATATCATGGTTCATCTAGTAGTACATCTTGTCAGAGAAGTTCATCTATGTGGGCCAGTATATTTTAGATGGATGTATCCGTTTGAAAGATATATGAAAGTGCTACCGGGGTATGTTCAGAATCGTACTCGTCTCGAAGGTTGCATTGCTGAGCGGTATATAGCTAAAGAAGCTGTAGAGTTTTGTACCGAGCATTTATCTGATGTTAGTACAGTTGGAGTGCCTTCAAGCCAGAATATGGGAGTTTCAAAGCCATTATCAGGTTGCACAGTGAACTTAATTGATATGGACTTGTTGAACCAGGCACATCTATATGTCTTGGAGAATACGGAGGAAGTCCTACCTTATATCGAGTACGTATGAGTTTAATTTTTCATATGTAGCCATTTTAAATATTATTACTTCTTATGTTTATCTTATATACAAGGGACCGTAATGCGTGTTTTTTTCGTGTCAATTGTAGGGAACATATGATCCACATCAAGACCAGTTATCCGAAATTTAGAAAGAGAACAAAGTGACTACAAGATAAGCACAATAGCACTTTCATTCAATGGCTACGCTTTAAGTTATATATGTTATTGAATGACATATTGAACTTATTTTAATTTTCTTTCTTTCTATATATATGTTAGATTGAATTAAGATATATGTTTAATTTGCAGGTTCAGAGTGAATTTAATGGGGAAGACAATAATGGCATATCAGAAAATTTGAGGTGGTTAGCAGCTGGTCCAAGCATGGCAGTGCCATCATATAGGAGCTATCTTATTAATGGTGTCAAATTTAACACCAAGGCACAAGATGATGTGCGAACTGTCCAAAATAGTGGAGTTTATTTACTTGGACATACTATGCAAGTTGCTAGTGCCAAGGATAAAAACCCTATTGTCTCCAATATGGGTTTTTTATGGGGTTATTCAAGAAATTTGGGATCTTGACTACCAAAAGTTTAGAATCCCAGTCTTGAGGTGTGATTGGATAGATAACACTTCGGGCCTTATAGTCGACGAACTTGGATTTACTCTTGTACATCTGAGTAAAATTGGACATAGGAATGACCAATTTGTTATGGCTTCTCAAGTCAAACAAGTATTTTATGTTGACAACCCAATGCATCGTGGTTGGTCGGTAGTGTTATCAATGCCTAATAGAGAATATAATGATGTTATTGGTGATGATGTGCTAGGTGATATTAGAATTGAGTGTGAGCCATTTACTCGAGGGATACCAAATGTTGACACATTTGATGACCTAGTGGGTGAGTTTGGGAGTGAGAATATTAGAGATGGGTGTGAAGATATATGGATTGATTGATTGTTGTAATGTATGACATTAGTTATGCAGTTAATTGTATGACATTAATTCTTAGCTCTGTATATCATTTTAATTCTGATCACATTTTCATTCTGCAGGCTTTGGGCACGACAAATCAAAAATTAAAAATAATCGGTTAAAGCTGAAAATATGACGGTCAAGTTACAAAAATCGCAAAAAGAGACGTCTACAAAACAACCAACGTCGGGTTTTCACAACCGACGTGGAATGACAGCGCAAAAATGAAATAAAAACCGCCATTTGAAAAAGAAAACATGTCGGTTAATTAAAGTTCATTTCAAAACGGTTAATAAATATTTAAAACAACGACGGTAAATAAAATAATCAACGACGAACAATAAAGTATAACACGACGGCAGAGTTCAAACCGACGAATTTACGGATATAATCAATTTATGATTAACGTCGTAAAAACATTGTTGCACGTCAGTTATAATTAAACAATTGACGTCTCGGAGAATACACACGTCAAAAAAGGTTATAAAAGAGACTTAACAAAGACTAGCCACGTCATGGAATAAATAAATAACCGACGTAGTAAGGATATAACAACGTCAAATAATTGAATTCTTGGGACATAGTAAAGTATAACCACGACCTTCATTTTACAATAACCGATGTCAAATCCATAACTCAAGGCGTTTCGTTACTTATTAACGACGGTTAGGCTAAAAGCAATGACGTCTCAGAGATTACACACGTCTAAGTGGCTCACAAAAGAGACTTTTAAAATGCCAACCACGTCAAAGTCTACAACCACCGACGTTGTAAAATACTAACAACGTCCTAAAATGTGACTCCTAGGCCGTAGTAAATTGATTAAACATGACAGGTATTTTAATTAACCGACGTGTAATGTTAAATCTACGTCATTTTTGTCTATGTTCAAGCCATCAAAATAATTTTCAACGTCTGTGGTGACCTAAAGGGTCGTGGTTAGTTTTTTTTTTACGTCATTTCAAGTAAATATATGCCATGTTAAAGATTTAAGACGTCACTTTTTTTGACAAAAGTGACGTCTAATTTACCATGTTATATGTTTTAGACGTCAGTTTTTTTATTTAGTGAACGTAGTATTTATTAACCATGACGGTTTCTACGTTTTACACGTCGGTTTTGTTTTATTTAGAGACGTTGATAAAAATATTTACGTCGGGTTTGTAGTTGTTTTTGACATTTAACATTATTTAAACGTCTGTGTTTTACTAAAACCGTCGTCTAATATAGTCGAAAGTTGTCTTTTTATGCTTTTATGTATGAAATCGATGTCAGTTTTAGTTTGTTTTATGACGTGTAATATATTAACCACGTTGGTTATTTGCCGTCGTTATTTCATGTGTTAAAAGACGGCGGTGGATTTCTCGTCGGTTGTAAAACATGATACACGACGGTGGATTCCCGTCGTCTATTTTGGTTTTTTGTAGTAGTGAAAACGAAGTTTCGATAATCTTGAAATATAAATTAAATTCCACTTCATTGAGGTTACTAATACTACATCATCCAACTCTAAGATAAATCATGAATCCAACTTCAGGTTGACTACTCTAATGGTTCACCATCAACTTGTTCTCCATTCCCCACAAACACTTTAACTTCATACTTTCTTGGCTCCCTCCTTCTTGTGAAGTCCTGCACAGTCCGAGCTATTTGAATCGAGGCACCCGTATCTAACCACTAAGAATTTGAAGGGACATCCACTAAACTAGACTCAAAACTCATAAAACTAGTTCTTTATTACCTTTGTTCTTGTTTTTCCCGGACCACTTCTTATAATGCTTGCAATTTCTCTTCTTCTGATCGTCCTTCTCGCAAAAGAAGCACTTGAATTCAATAGTAGGATTCACGCCAAGCTGGTTGTTGTTCTTTGAAAAATGATTTTGCTTCTCCATTTCTCTATTGGCAGCAGCTCCCTTATTCTCATGCTTCTTTGTAGTAACCATATTGACTACACACTTCCCTTATTAGATTTGGTCATAATCTCAAGAACAACAATTGAAATTAAGTCATCCATAGTCCAATTCTACTTCACAATGTTGTATGCTAATTTCATCTGCTCAAAACGTAAACAATATAGTGCAATATACACCAGATAAGAAGAGTCAATAGGCACTTTCAGCTTGTTCAGTTTGGCGACAATGTCCACGAATCCCATGAGATGCTCTATCATGTTCCCTCCCTCTTCATATTTCGTGTTTGCCAGCCTAGACATCAGGTTCTTGGTCTCAACTCGGTCTGATTCCTTGAGCCTCCTTTCAATGGACGCCATGAACTTGATGGGGATTGGGGTCTGGAGTCACGAACAACATACATGAGCACCGAAATCTAGGGCTATTGCAAACTCACATGTATCGTAGCAAATCCATGCCACAAAGAAACTATTTCATTAATCATCAACAAAAACTCCCCTACAACTACTACATTAGCCTTATTTATAGGCTTTACAAGACTTGGGCACCAAGGCTACTTGATCCAAAAATAAACTAAGTAATTATAAAATCACACATAAATAATAAAAGATATCCTAAAACTACTTGAATAATAAAGTAACAATATCTTATGAAATAACTAAATAAAAGGTAAATATCTGTCTTGATCCACCCCCTGTGCTCCTACATCAAAATCCCCTAGTTGAGGAAAATCTGAATAGAATCTTCAATTGCTTCATTTAAAATATGGATCAAGCACACAATTGAAACCTTCCTTCCCAAATAAAAACATATTTAGAATATTTCGTTATTCTTCGCTTCTTCTTACTCCCTCTAACAATGCAAATATTTCTCTCCAGAACCAGATTCTTAGCAACCTTCCAAGGGAAAACTTTACTGCCCATAAAATCAATAATATCTTCAAAAAATTTCTCAATTCCCATTTCTTCGCAACTTTGATAAATGAATTGCTTATCCAAATTGGTTTGAATGCCCAAACAATTTTTATTGGAATTTTCACAGTTGCTAGGATCAAATATTGGAGTTAAATATAAATTTAATAACTTTGACGAAGAAGAAGATGCACCAAAATTACTAAATTCATTTGTACCTTCAAGGACAAAATGGGAATCATTGTGCCAATATTCAATTGACTCACACACTGGAGCCCAACAATGAAAACAACTATCTCCCTCGTACTCCCTATTGAGACTCCTAGGGCTTAGAGTGTTGATGCGAGCTACTTGGTTCAGATAAGGGTTCACACATCCCTCCCCGTCAGAACTCTTACATATCCGGGTTCTAGCTTCAATGCAAGCGACGCGTTCCGTAAGTTGCTGTAGCATCCTCCTAATTTTCTCCATATGTCGTTGTAGTTGTCAACACGACCCTCCATCCGAAAACCTCCCCGAGAATGCAGATCTTGAGCTGTAGCTCTAATATCAATTGATAGGGGTCGGGGTAATGAGAGTCTCAAATTACATCTTTTTAATATTATTTTGGAGGCTTTATGATATAAATTTGGCTTAATAAAGATAATTTCACTTGTTACATTTCATTCTCACCAATTGGAATTATATATTTTGTGTATTTAATTTGCTGAACTTATTAGGTGAATTTATCTTTTGTGGGAATTTGGAAAGCCAAAAGATGAAGATATATATTTGTCCAAGTTCAAGCCAAGTGTGAAGAGAATTGTTGGCGGATTTTATTGAAGAATTAATTGTGTGATTATTCTGATCATAAAGAGAAGTAAAGAGGGAGAAGAGAAGACAAAACCGTTGAAGCTAAAGAGCATATTTAATGTCATTTATAGCCATTTAATGGCCACTACCTCACCATTTCTTTTCCACTAATTCTCCACCATCAACAAATATGTTTAATCCAATTAATCCCTCACTTAATCCCTTCATTACCCACCATGAACATATTAACTTTCCACTTACCTCATTGATTACTAAAAATCACCCATCCACTCATTTGGCAAAGACACACCACTATGACAGAGTTCCTTTTCTTTGTAATGAGTTTCTAAAACTCTAGCTAAGGCTAAGGGAACTTTCTCTGAGTAAGTTTGTGAAGTGTTCTTTAATCCAATATACGGTATAAATTACTAATTTCTTTTATTTTTGGTTGTTCAATATTTTCATATCCTTTCATTTTGATTGATGTTAAGTGCTACTATCTTTTCATGAGTTCAATTATATTTTTCTTATTGTTAATAACTGACTTAGCATGCTTTTAAATTAAAAGACCCAATATTAAGCAATTCCATGTTAAACAATCATTGATAAAATATAACATTGAAAATTTAAAATGGTTTTAATTTCTTCATATTCCGGTTAAAGTTTCTCTATGATAATTTTAGTCAAGTTATAATTGGATTAAAGAGCATGAAACATATTTAGCTTCAAGAATTGAACCTTGATGCCTTAGCATTTTCATTATTAATATTTCGTTTTTAAACTCAATCTCTACAACATTCAAATCAAATTACTTTTCCATTTTGCTTGTCACTTTTATTTTGGTCACCAACAACACACATGAACACCGAAATCTACATGAGATGCTAGACCATTTGTCAGTCGCAAAAATATTTTCAAAAATAGACTTGAGGCTCGATGACGAATGGAAGACAACCTTTAAAACTTGGGATGGCTTATTTGAGTGGTTAGTGATGCCATTTGGATTGACCAATGCTCCTACACATTTATGAGACTCATGAACCAAGTATTTCGTTGTTTTAGTGGGAAGTTTGTAGTTGTTTACTTTTATAGTCTTGATGGGGTTCAACACCTAGAGCACTTGAGACAAATTTTTGAAGTTTTACGGGAGCATCAATTCTTCGCCAATTTGAAGAAGTGTGCATTTTTTAATTTTTCTTGGCTATGTGATATCATTGGATGATATTAAAATGGATAGAAAAAACATTCAAGCAGTACAAGAGTGGCCTATACCACAATCTATCCATGATGTGCAAAGTTTTCATTGGCTTAGATTTATCAAAAATTTCAATTCTATTATGGAACCCTTGACTGATTGTATGAAGCGTTATATTTTCAAGCGAATTGGGACTGCAGAAAAGAGCTTTCAAGCCATAAAAAAAGGCTATGACTGAATCGCCGTTATTGATGGTGATCGGGGTCCGAACATAGGTCACCAACAACACACACGAGCACCCAAATCTAGGGCTATTGCAAACTGAAATATATCGTAGCAAATCCATGCCTCAAATAAACTATTTCATTAATAAATAAAAACTCCCTACAACTGTTACATTAGCCTTATTTATAGGCTTTACAAGACTTGGGCACCAAGGCCACTTGGTCCAAAAGTAAACTAATTAATTATAAAATCACACATAAATAATAAAAGATATCCTAAACCTACCAAGAAGGACAGGAAAGCATGGTCTGCAAATTGAACAAATCAATATATGGCTTGAAACAAGCCTCGAGACAGTGGTACATGAGATTTGATGAGGTTATCAAAACATATGGTTTTACAAAAAACATTCTTGATTAATGTATATATGTCAAGGTCAGTGGGAGGCATTTCAATATACTTATACTCTACGTGGATGATATTCTTTTAGCAAGCAATAATCTCACTTTATTACATGATGTCAAAGTTTTTCTGTCCAAGCACTTCGAAATGACTGATTTGGGAGAAGCATCATATGTTCTTGGAATAGGAATCAGCCGAGACAGGAAAAGAGGTTATCTAGGACTTTCACAGAAAGGGTACATTGAGACAATACTCAAAAGATTTAATATGATGGATTGTGCTGGAGGAGATGTGCCTATTAACAAAGGAGAGAAACTCAGTTGAGAACAAGCACCTAAGACAGATCAAGAGAAACTGGAAATGGCAGATAAACCTTATGCAACTAGTTGGCAGTCTTATGTATGCTTAAGTCTGCACAAGGCCTGATATAGCTTTTCCTATAAGTGTTTTGGGAAGGTTTCAGTTAAATCCAGGACAAGCTCATTGCGTCGCAGGGAAGAAAGTAATGAGATACATGCAGAGAACTAAAGATTTCAAGTTAATTTATAAAAGAAGTGACAACTTAGAAATGGTTGGTTATGCAGACGCTGATTTTGCAGGATGTATGGATGACTTAAAGTCCACTTCAGGTTTTGTTTTTCTGTTTGGAGGAGCAGTAGTTTCTTGGAGAAGTGTTAAGTAGCCTATTATAACTAATTCAACTATGCAAGCTGAATTCATTGCTTGCTATGAGGCTACACGTCAAGCAATTTGGTTAAAGAATTTTCCAACAAGCTTGACAGTTTTGGGAACAATAGAAAGACCTATACAAATATGGAATGATAACCGTTCAGCTGTTTTGTTTGCAAAAGGAAACAAGAGGTCGATTGGAGGCAAGCCTTTATCATTAAAATTCTTCTCTGTGAAGGAAAAGGTTAGTGAAGAATGTATTGCACTAGAACACTTTAGCACAGAATTAATGATAGCAGATCCATTTAACAAAGGGCTTCCAAATGGTGTTTTCAAGAGTAATGTAACTAGTATGGGTTTATTGGCTAGTTTTGATGCTTAGAAACAGTGGGAGCAGTTTCATTAGTTATTTCTTTAACTAGTCGAAGGTTTTGGTTTCGATGGATGTTGGTATAGTTTTAATTCAATTTACTATATATATATGATGTTTATTTGTTACTTGAATGCAGTAAATAGTGAATAAGGTTGTTGTTAGCTTAAAGATAACTGTTGAAGCAATGCATTCATGACAGTGATATCTTTTGCCTAGAGCAAAAGAAAGGATCTTAAGTAATCCTATAAGTTGGACAGTAAGAATAGTCATAGTGTTTATTTCACTCTCAGTTAACTGTGACTATTCTGTAGTTTCAATCTTGACAGCAGCATTATGTGACAATGAAGAGTGATAATTGTGATTATAAAGACTTCATAGATTTTCTTTGGTCAGTCTTGATGATTCAATATCATAATTCATTGTTGACAGTGGCTTGGTAAGGAAACAAGATTAATGTGTACTTCACAAGGCCTTACAGTAATTGACATAATTCTTTAGTGATTAATTGACCAAGTGGGAGAACGTAAGAATTTGCATTCTAAATCAACTGAGATGGTCTTCTAATCACTTAGGGATGTCTAGTTCTATGCCAATTAGGAGGACGTATTTTATTTGTCTTTTAGACTTTGTATAAGTGATTGTTTTGATTAGATACAAAGTGCTTTAGGTTTCCTAATTTTATGTGGACTGAAACACCTAATTCTACTGGCTTAAGGAAAGCTTAAGATGTCTTTGATGAGGAGGAGTCTTTAGTAAAGCCTATAAAAGGATGTCCCTGTGCTATCGGCTAAATACACACTCAATATTATTCTCACCCCATCTAGAGAGAGATAAAGAGCCGGATAGCAGAGAAGACTTCTTTACAGCAGAATAACAAGACAATTTCTTGTGAACACACTACTACAAAAAGGGCAAAAGACGACCAGGAAACAACGATGGTAGATCAAAAAACCGTCGTTGTTTTTTAAAAAACGACTGTAATAGAAACCCGTCGTAGAAACATAACTTAAACACCTAAAAAACCGGTAGACGCATAGATATTTTTAAACCACGACGTACCAAATTAAAAAAGCGTCGTCTTATTACAAAGTATTCTTCCGAGTTAAAATCTGAACCTAAAAACAACGATTGCAGCTATGAAATCACCGCCGTAGAAAGTAAAGACGACGATTTAAAAATAACACGCCGTGTTAACTAATTAATAAAAACAACCCAATTTTCTTAGTCAGCGATCCATAAATTCAAAGAAATCTACGACGGTTAATTACAAAAAAATTCGCCGATTTAAATTAAGTTACCACGACTGTAAATATAAATTTATCGACTTTTTAATTACACTATACTACGACGGTATCCATAACTCTACTGTCCGCATAATTGTACTAACCACGACGGATTGTTAAATTAACGACGTACAAATTTTTTACCATTATACGTCTATCATTATCTATAAACCGTCGTCTTAATTTTAATTTGTTTTTAAGATTTATTTATTAGATTTTTTTTCCTACGTTAGTAGATAACCCACGACGGTTTATATAGGAAACCGTCGTCACTATCAAATTAGAATGAAGTCTTACCAGAATGAACTCTGTTCCTCATCATAATCGAACCAACACACAAAGGCAATGTTTTAGAAGTGGATGATGTGTGCATCTTTGTGTCTTTGAGATACACAAAGGCGCACACACATCCACATCCAAAACATTTGCTTTCAGAAAAATGACGGCCGCAACAGAAAGACAATTTTTTAGATGATGTGTGCGTGTTTGTGTCTTTCAGATACACAAACGTGCACACACATCAACATCCAAACTGAAAAATGAAAGCGAGGTGAGACAGAGAGGTGATGTGCCTCCAGAGAGGTGAGACAGAGCCAAGGGCAAGAAGAAGTTGAAACCCTAATTGAAAAATGAAGACGAAAGAAAGACAGAAAAATCATTATTTATAAACAAATCTTATATACCACGTCGGTTATATTAAATTATCGACGTTTATATGAAAACATAAACGAAGTTTAAACCTAAAATAAGGTCGTATAAATTGCTTAACAACGACACTATATAAAAAAACGACGTTGTTATTTTTTGGAAAACTAATTTATTGTGTAATTAAAAAAGTTACACATCGGTATGTGTAATTAAAACGACGTGCTATTATATTTTCACGTCGTTATTATTGAGTATAAGGTCGTTGGGTAAATTTGAAAATGACGGGATACATCTTTTTGAAGAAAAATGCGTCGTGTAATTCGATATAACAACGGCGTTTCCTTAAAACTAGGCGTCGTGGAAACTAATGTAATAGGGCGGTGTTAACCTATAGCGCCGTATAATGTTTCATACTAGGGCGCATTCTATTAATAGCGTCATTTTATGAAACGGTTTTTTAATATTTTAAACTTTTCGCCTACCTGACCCATACTTGCACTGTTTCCAAACCCAAGAAAAACTTTCAAGCTTCTCTCATTTTTCATTCTCAAAGCGCTGTTTCAAACTTTCAAGCTTATCTCCGAGAGAAAACTTTTCGTCTTCCTCTCCTCTTCGTCTTCGTCTCTGAACTGAAACACCAAACTCTAGGAGAAAACTTTCATTGCACGCAAAGGGTAAGCTTTTCTCACTATTTTTGTTCCTCTTTTGCATGCGCATATCATTTTCGTTTTTTTAAATCTTTTTACATTTTTTCTTTCCTAGTTTGATAAAATTTGAAGACAAAGAAGGAAAGTTTTCAAGTTTGAACACTACTTTGTTTCTTTTACTTCAACAAAATAAGACGACGGTGGCTTGTTATTTACGTGGTTAGATTTATAGACCACGACGGTTCGTCAGTCATCCTAGCGTCGTGTGAAAGTGTTCTTCGTTGTTTTTTAAAATGATTGTCTTTTTTTGAATTTGATTTTTTAGGATACATTCATCGCAGGTTTGATTTCTCTGAACAATGGTTTTTGTTTTGAAAATCTTTTGAATTATTTTTCTGTTGAAAATATTTTACGTTTTTCCAAATTTGTTTTTCTATGGTAGAGACGACGGTATATTATTATTTACGTCGTTTAAATTTCAATACCACGTCGAATGTTTATTATTAACGTCATTGTAATATTTAATCCTCTGTTTTTTGTAATTATATAATAAGACGTCGGTTGTTTATTATTAACGTCATTGTAATATTTAATCACGTCGGTGATTAATTACCGTCGTGAAAATTTATTATTACGTCGATTGTTTTGTTGTTACGTCATTTGAAATATTATAATACGTCGGGTTTTATAAATAACCGTCGTGTTTTTTCTTAATTTCACTGAAATATTTTCACTTGCAGGTTTGATTTGTTTGTAACCATGGTTTCTCAATCCCAAAGTAAGGACTCTGGCTTGAAAAAAAATGAATGTAAGGAGCTTAGAGTTGTAAATCCTCAAGCCAAGTCCTTGAAGAAGATGAAGTTTGTTTCATCTGCTGAGATAGAACCAGGCAGCACGACAACATTTTCTGAGGAGACAAAGTCAGGTCGTGGTATAAGCACAATGCCCCGTGTTGTGAAGAGAAAATTTCAGAAAATCAAGCCTGTTGTTGAGTACAATAAAATGGGGAAAGCATATGGCCCTGCACATAGTGAGATGTAGTCCTACATTGGTGTGTTGGCACACTCCAGAGTCCCACTTATGGACAAGAAATGGGTTGAAATATCCAAGGATATAAAAGACCAGATTTGGGAAGCCGTTGACATGGCTGTTGTGGTTGGTCAAGGGGGCAAGAAAATGGTGTTATCTTCTGCTGCCAAGAAATGGAAGGATTTCAAGTCTACACTAATGAGGCATCATATCCTTCCATTCATCAAGGTTATCTGAAAAATTTGTGTCTGTGCATTTTGAACAATCACAGAGGAGCGGGAAACTTGAGTACAATCATCGATTGTCTCGAAAAGGATATGCTGGTTTGGAGGATCACTTGGTGGAAACCATGCCTGGGGTAGATATTGATCAATCTACCTTATGGAAGAAAGTTAGAGAAGACAAACATGGTAACATCCCGAATCCAAAGGCTGCAGACAAAGCAAAATTAATTGTAAGCCTACTCACTCTGTTTTAAATTTTTATTAAACTGTTTTGCCGTGATAAGTCTTATTACGTCTTCTATTATATTCTTGCGTCGTGTGATAAATACTACTATGTCGAAATTTTTTAGAACACGTCGTTAAAGGTCTGAATCTGGAATCACTACTTTGTTTTTTGTAAGTATATCATAAGACGTCGGTGGTTTATTATTGACGTCGTGTTAATAAATTAATCATGTCGGTAGTTAGGTAGCGTCGTCTGAAATATTATATTACGTCGATTGTTATGTTATTGAGTCGTGTGAAATATTATATTACGTCGATTTTTTATAAATAACCGTCGTGTGTTTTCTTATGCTGACTTTTTAATATGTCTTCGTGTTAGGATGATTTGCAAAAACAAGTCTCTGAAGGCACTCTTACTATGTTAGGAAGTAATGATGTGTTGACATTGGCTTTGGGTCTCGAGCATCCAGGAAGAGTTAGAGGGGTAGGGGCTGGGATTTCCCCTAAGCAATACTTCCATTTACCTAGACAACAGAAGGTAAAGTTTGCCGATCAATTGAAGGAAAGTGTAAGACTTGTCCTTCAACAAGAGACTTTGAAAATGGAGGCTAGATCAAGAGAAGAGACTTTAAAGATGGAGGCTAGAACCAAGCAATTGGTAGAAGCTGAGAGGGAAAATTTGCTGAGTCAGCTTTCCAAACTCATCCCCAATTTTGATCCAAGCATGCTGAAACTGAATACTAACCCCGGTCAAATCCAAGGGCAAAGTCCCAAAAGTCCAATGTCGGACAAAGCAAGCTGCTCTGGGGCTCAAGATGTTAGAGCCCTACAATTTGAGGAGGATATGGCCAAGAATGGGGAAAAGCAGGAAGAAATGGTAATGTCTCAGAACTTTGAATTCTCTGTTTTTCAAAAAGACATTAGACGTCGTTATTGTGAATCACAGTCGTTCAAATTAACAAACAACGACGGTATAAATTTACCACCGTTTTAAAAGTTATACCACGACGCATTTTTTTAATAAACCGTCGTTTGTGTTTCATACCTGTCTGCCGCGCAAATCTCACGGCCTGGAGTTCCGGGCCGAGGGGATATGCGTTGACACGAGGCTTCCAGCTTTCGGGTGCGGTGCGGTTGTGCGCGGGCATGCCAGCACGGTCTACCGTGCGTCGAGATTGTGGATGTGAATGGAAGTGGTCAAGTGGTGCGCCTGTTTGAACTTGCCTTCTGATCAAATGATTGTAGCTGAGAGAGGAACTAATCTAGGCTGTCAGGTTCACGGCCTGAGCTACAAGGCCGTTTAGCGGTGGTGTTGATGGTGGGTTTAGGGCGTTGCTCCGGCGCGCTGCTCAGTGAGCGGCGGTCGTATGATATATGGGGTGAATGAGCAAACAACAAAGATGGTACTCCGGCGCCTTGAAAATCAAGGGTCGTATGATATATTGATGAATGGATTTTCCTTACAGTCTAACACTACTCCTAGGAAAGCAAGTAAAGATATTGAAAGTGCATTACAGGAAAATATAAGTTGCTCCGTGGGAGGCTTTGGTTTGGTGCGTGAATCTCGGCCGCCGCCCTAATCGTGGTTTCTGCGCAACTGGCCGTGGGGACGCATTTATTGCTTTGATAGTTAGTCACCCAATCTCTCAAGCTGCAAGAATTCTTGTGAGAATGTCTGCGTCTAATCACTCTGCTTTCTGTCACCAAATCCTGACTTCAGTCACTTCCCACCTTCCCTCGTGCATTAAATGCTTATTTGTGGCTAGTGGGTTTGCTGCAATAAACAGAGGCACTACTTCATTAAAAGAAGCGTGGGACCCTGCTGTCACTTGATGATCTGACTTTAATATCTTTGGCCGTAATTTTGTTCGGCCTCGGCCTCGGCCTGTAATATAGGCCGAGAAGATCATGCCTTAGCAACTTTTCTTTTGTTTTCAGGAAGGCCAAGCATCTTGGCCAAACGCCGCGTTTAGTCCTTCGAGCGAGTGCCAGGGCAGAGGAAAAGGGGCGCCTTCGGCCAGTTCATGGCCGTGATTTATCAGGCACAAACATTGCCCCCACGTCCCTGGATTCTTCGGCCTCTGCATGGGGAAGAGCCGAATGGATTCCAAGGGATGGACCCTTAGTACCCCTTCTGAAGTGATTGACAACTGGTGCATTAAATGCGCAGGCCAATCGGCGCATTTAATGCCTAGGGAACGTCTTGTAGGCCATCATTGCCTAGACTTACGCAAGGCGTCGCTTCGTTTTGTCAGAGGAAACGACGGCCTCTGGGCTTTCGACACGTCGTCACGTCGTTGCGTTCTTAATTCGCACGAGCCATCATTTTGCATTGCTAATCGAAACGTCGGCCGTCAGGTCCCTGTCATAATTTCGCGTGCTCTAAGTGCGTCGTCAGGCCGTCTCGTCTTACGAGAAACATACTTCTTCGTTTTTGAATTCCAGCACGAGTATAAAAACCTAAACTCCTTCGTATTTTCTTCACACTCCCAAAATCTCTGAGTTCATGCTTTTCGAAAGTTTATGCTGACCTTCCCCAGTTTTCTCAGCCTCCCAAGTTTGAAACCTTTCCATTACCCAATGATCTTTCGTCTTGTTTCAACACACTCTGGAGCCTTCCTTTGATTTATGGGCTTCATCCCTCTTTTGTCTCAACCTGCTTTGATGGTCCTTATTGTGGCCCTTCCAAAGCCAAGAAGCTACATCTGCTGACCCTCATGATTCGGCAGTTTGGCCTGGTCCAGAAAGTTCCTCCTTGCCTGCTGCCTACCAATCGCCTTTCGTCCTGGGAAGTTGACGTGAGCCAAAATCAAGATGCGGCCGAGGTTCCCTTTTATCCCTGGAGGAAGACGACCTCCCTCCCTGTGAGGCCGAGGAGAAACTTCAATGCGATTGATGAAAATGGTAGGACACGGTATGATGACTCCAACTTGGTCGTGGTCGTGTTTATTCGGCTGAGTGCCCCGGCCGCTTACCATGTCCAGAGCGACGGCCCCCTTGCGCTTACCATGTCCGGAGTGACGGCCCTTGCGCTTACTGTGGTTGGTGACGACATGGGTGGCGGGGATACTGCCTCGGGGTAAAACGTCTGATTGTCTAGCAAGAAGACCGTGAAGCCGTTGCGTGTAGACTTTAGGATGTGATTTTTCTTATGTGTGTTTGTATTCGGCCATGACATGGCCGTTTCCCTGTGAACGTGTCCCCCTTTTTAAACTAAATGAATAAAATGAAGTATGAATTTCTGGTCCGTCCTTGTCGTGTTGCATACTCCACTTTTGTCATTTGTAAATCTTTATAATTCTTTCACGGCCGTCTCCCATAATGACGGGGCGTATCTCTTCAAATACTGGCCGTTGATTGGTAAGTTGTGCCATTCTCCATCCCTATCTTTTAACTGAAATGCCCCTCGGCCAAGAATTCGTTCGATAATGAACGGCCCTTTCCAATTGGGCGAGAATTTGCCGAACCGAGGGTCCTTTGTCCCGATAGGAAGCACGGCTCGCCACACTAGGTCGCCCTCGGCGAAAGTCTTTTGCTTGGCCTTTTTGTTGTAAGCCCTCGCCGCAATCTGCTTCTGTGTCTGCATTAGGTTATAAGCATCAAGTCTGGATTGCTCCAAATCTTCCAACTCCTAAACCATGGCTTGCGTATAATCCTCCCTTCCCTGTCCAGGCTGCTCAGCCACACGGAGAGACCGAACCCTTAACTCCATTGGAACAATGGCGTCATGACCGTAGGTTAAGGCGTAAGGAGATGTGCCCGTGGCCGATCGCTTTGAGATTCGGTAAGCCCAAAGGGCTTCGGGGAGTAAGTCGTGCCACGCCTTAGGCTTTTCCTCGATCATTTTCTCAAGGATGCCCTTGATTACCTTGTTACTTGCCTCGGCCTATCCGTTAGACTGAGGATAGTAAGGTGTTGAGTGGACCAATTTGATCCCCATCTTCTCGGTGTACTCCCGCGTCTCGGCCGATGCGAATACTGGGCCGTTATCGGCCGTGATTGTCTCAGGTATGCCGAACCTATGGACGATGTGGTTCTCAAAGAACTTAACCACCTGTGTGCTAGAAATCGATCGATAGGACTCTGCCTCGACCCATTTAGTAAAATAGTCGGTCGCCACCAAAATCCACGCACGTTGGTTGGACGCAGCCGGATGGATTTTGCCGATGATGTCCACGGCCCATCCTCTGAACGGCCATAGTTTAGTAACCGGGTGGAGGGCGTCGGCTGGTACTCTTTGTATGGGGCCGTAGATCTGACATTTGATACATCCCTTCGCATATTTATGCAATCTTTTAAAATGGTCGGCCAGTAATAACCGTGCCTTCGAACCAGCCATCTCATCTTGACACCAGACTGATGGGCACCGCAAATCCCTTCGTGTGATTCGGTCATGATGACCTTAATCTCTTCGGTGCTGGGACATAGGAGCAATAAGCCGTCTGACCCCTTCCGATATAGCTCGTTTTGATAAATCAAATAACATCGAGCCCGGAAACGCGTAGTCCTCTCATGGATGCCAGAGGGGTTTCGTAAATATTTCACTATGGGGTAGCGCCAATCGGCTTCGGCCGTGCTGACCTCGTCGGTGAGCTCGGCCGATGATACTTGTGCTGCCATTCCTCTTTCGGCCAAAGCTGGCAAGGTACGCCTCTCGATTCTTATCACACGGTCGCGGTCGTCGTCCAGAATAGTCACGCCGGACGCTATCTGGGCCATTTCGTTGGCCTCATGGTTTTCGGCGCGCAGTATGTGGACAAAGGAAATCCGGGAGAAATCATCGGCCGTATTGAGGGCTGTCACATAATACATAGTTAAATTCTAGCTTGTGCACTGGTATTCCCCGGTCAGTTGGTTGATAACTAGTTGAGAGTCTCCATAGACCAAAACACGAGTTGCCTTCATCTCTTTCAGGATTTCGAGACCGATAATGAGTGCTTCGTATTCGGCCTGATTGTTGGTGCATTTGAAGTCGAGTTGGAATGCGAACTGCCATCTTTGCCTTTGAGGAGATTCGATCACGACTCCGGCCCCTGACATGGCCTCGGCACTGGAACCGTTGAAGTACATGGTCCAGTAGTTCTTTTCCATGCGGGCCATGCCAATTTCGACTTCCAACTCCTCTTCTTGCCCCTGGGCTGGGTGGTGAGCCAGGAAATCGGCCAATGCCTGACCTTTGACCGACTTCTGAGCCACATATTGGAAGGTGAATTCAGACAATGCCATCGTCCATTTCCCAATTCGGCCGCGTATGATCGGCCGAGTGAGCATATACTTGATGAGATCGGTCTTGGAGATGATCTGAACGACCGAAGGGAGCATGTAATGCCGCAACTTGGTGGCCGTGAAATAAAGCGTCAAACACAATTTCTCGATCGGTGAATAGTTTAGTTCGGCCGTGTTGAGGGTGCGGCTTAGATAGTGCACTGCTTGCTCTCGTTTCGACTCGTTGTTCTGAGCCAGCAGACAACCGACAGAACCTTCTGAAGCCGAAATATAAAGCCTCAAGGGTTTCCCTCTCTTTGGCGGCACAAGGACCGGTGGCTGAGATAAATATTTCTTGATGTCGTCGAGGGCCGCCTGATGCTCTGCTCCCCACATGAATCGTTCCGTGTCTTTTAGTTTGAGCAGAGGAGTCAGGGGCCGGATTTTTTCCTGGCAAATTGGATATGAACCGCCTTAAAAAGTTGACTTTACCGAGGAAGGACTGAAGCTCCTTTTTGGTCTTAGGTGGAGGGGCCGCCATAATGGCCGCAACTTTGTTTTTATCCACCTCGATTCCTCGTTGGTGAACCAAGAAACCGAGGAAATTTCCAGCAGTGACGCCGAAGGCACATTTCTTAGGGTTCATCTTTAGGCCGTAGGCCCGCATTCGGTCGAAAGCCTGCCTGAGGTGGGCTACGTGGTCGGCTCTGGATGGGGATTTTACAACCACGTCATCGATGTAAACTTCAACGGTTCGGCCAATGAGGTTATGAAAAATAAGATTCATAGCTCGCTGGTATGTCGCGCCGGCATTCTTTAGGCGCATGACCACCCATTCATAAGTTCCGATCGCGCCTGGACATCTGAACGCTGTCTTGTAGACATCCTCTTCGGCTATGAAAATTTGGTTGTAACCAGCATGGCCGTCCATGAAAGACAGAAGTTCGTGCTTCGCGGCTCCGTCTACCAAGAGGTCTGACATAGGCATGGGGTATTCGTCCTTGGGGGTCACGAGATTCAAATTCCTGTAATCAGTACAAACCCTCAGAGCCCCAGTCCTTTTTAAAACCGGTACGATGTTGGCCAACCATTCAACGTACCGGGCCGTTCGGATGAAGCCGGCTTTAAGGAGCCGTTCAATTTTCTCCTTGACTTTAAATTGAACTTCGGTCGAGAACCGCCCCGGCGGCTGTTGGAAAGGCCTAAACCCTTCCTTGATTTTTAATTCGTGCTCAACCAAGCTTCATGGCAATCCAGGCATCTCATGCTAATCCCAAGCAAAACAATCCTTATATTCATGGAGCAGGCCGATAATCTCGGCCGCTAACTCAGGGCCCAAAAGTTGGCTTACAAAAAGAGGCCGTGGTTCGGCCTCCGACCCTACATTAATTTCTAATAAAGGGTCCTGGACTTCGGGGTAACCATCCTCCATCTCGGCGGGCGCCGTTTCCAAGTCGTCAAAAGTTAATACGTCTGTCTCGTCTGATTCGTGGAGGAACTCAATCAGGTTGATCGGTGAGTTTGGCCGTAAGGATTCCCCCACCCAATGTTCCAGCAATCTCTGTAGCAAGTCAGTCACGGCCGCTGCTCCTTCTTCTTTAGTGGCCTTATCTATCATCTAAAGGCTAGTGAAGTCGATCAATACTTCGCGCACCGAGTCCTGTCGGACATTCTCGGCGCCTAACTCCAGCACCTTCTAGGCCGTCGTTCTGGTTGGTTGGCCACTTGCATCGTGGCCGGTGAGGACAACCCATCCAACGTCGTCGTCGTAAATCCGAGCTTGTACGGCGTTGGCCTCGAAAGGTTTCTCATCGGCCGGGTGTATAGACACCTTCTGGCATCCCAAAAGAACAGTAGTTGGAAGAGGGAAGACGGTATGCACCCAGACTGGTGGATCCAATCACGGCCGAGCAATATATTGTAGTCGACGCTGGACTCGACCACGTAGAAGGCCGCGACTCTCGTTTGGTCGGCCACGGTAATCTTCAATGGCAATACGCCAATGGTTTTAGACTTGTCGCCGACGAAGCTGCTCATGACGACATCGCTGGGGATGAGGTCTTCTTTCGACTTGTCCAGCTTCCTCATCAAGGAATAAGGAAGGATGTTGACCGTCGCTCCACAGTCGACGAAAACCTTGGACACGGGCACACCCTCTATATGAGCATAGATATATAACGGTTTGAGGTGTCGATACTTGTTCGGCTCGTCTCTAGGTATTACCTCGTTAAATGCCATGGCCAACAGTTCTTCCTTCGTCTTTGGCCTCTGATCAAGCTGCTCTTCGGCCACGTCATCATCCAGGCCGTTGGTCTGTCCTCTTGGGGCTGAAAACTCGGATGGTAGCACTAGGACCATGTTAATGCCGATCTCCTTCGGCTCCTGTAGGTTTCCCCTACCAGCTTCTTCTTCGGCCTGACGGCCGTCTCTGGCGAGAACCTCTTCCTCGACCATCCCAAGGATCCCCTCATATTCTTCATCGGAGATTCCTAAAGTGGGGTCGTCTTCGGCCTCATGCCCGAAGAAAGGATCACCGAAACCCTCGATCATAGGCCTTGCGGTCCCCGGAGTATCGGCTGTGGATGCTTTGATCTCAGGAGGGTTCGAGGCCTCGACCTCCTCCATGAGGGCCCGTCTAGCCTTCGCCAATGTGTCCCTGGCTGCTAAGTAATCGTCTAGGCGGCTTACCCGAGCCTTTTCCTCGGTTGTCAGGCCGAAGATAGTGTCCGCCGGAGTCACAGTAAAATATTGGCGGAGATATTCTAAATCGCCCTTGCTGAAGGGGACTTTAGCCCCTGATCCGCCGAGGAAAGGCTGGTAACTTGGCAGACCCTTTGCCCTGGCTTCCCTGTTCGCCTGGTATACGGCCTTAATGACTGAGTCAGATCTGCTGGTGATGAGGAGCCCCTCTGCCTTTGTGTTTTTGAGGGCCAACTCCACGATTTCACGGCTTTCAGGGGTCATGCCATATAGGTCCGTGGCCGAGTGGTCTTTATGGAATTCCATGAGAAAGGACAGACCATTGGCCAAAAAAGGGGGGTCCCTTCCATGATAGATGTCGACGATACCCTCGTCTGTTCTTTCTAGGGCCGTGACCTTTGGCTGAACCGAAATGGCCGCCTTTCCACGGGGACTCTCGTCCTGCCTAGGGCGCCATGTTCTTGGAGGCCTAATACTGGCCGCTTTTGCCGCCGAGGAGACAATTGGGGTGGACGGCGGCCCTTCTGCAGTCATCATTTTCTTTTGGCACTTGGCACCTTCGGGCCTCGGTTGTTTGCATTCTGGCCTGCTGAACCTGTCTCTGCATTCTCCTCAGCTGGGTCTTTGTCAGCGGTTCAGCCCTGCCCCCCGGCCGTGCATGGTACCAGTGATCATCTCGTATGACCGGTGGTTTGAAAGTTTTAACTGGCCTAGGGGCGGCCTCGCCCTTGGGGCCGATCGAGGTATCGGGGGTTTGTGCCCCCAGTCGGTCAAAAATCGCCCTGCTGGCAGGCCGACGATCGTACTGACCACCGAATCCCTTTATGGTCGTTTGAGATGGCTCGGCAGCCTTTCTTTTGTTCTCCTGCGGTCTGGGCTGGCCGATCTCATGCTTGCATCGCTCGCAGAGCAACGGCTCTAATTCTGCCAATGGCTCCTTTCCCTTTGCCGGTCGACGAATTTCCCAATATTCGGCCCGGAGTTGGGCGTTGACCATGTTGATGACAGGTGGAGGGAACGGCTTGGAATCAACATGCATGGCCGCCTTCTCCTGAAACTAGAGCTTCTTTTCGTCAATCAATTTTTGGATGACGTCTCGCAAGACCACGCAGTTGTTGGTGTTGTGAGACCAAGAACTGTGGTATTTGCAAAACGTTTTCCCTTTGAGCTCGTCGGGCTTCGGAATTTTATGGCCGAAAGACAACTTGACCTGTTTCTCGGTCAGTAACAGGTCGAAGATAGCTTCGGCCCTTGTCAAGTCAAAAGTGTAGGCCTTTGTCTCCCGCGTTGCGAACTTGGCGTCGGGTATCTTTGTGCGACTGTTGTCGGTTTTAACAAGTCCTTTGCAGACGAAGGGTTTGTCTATGCTGACCTCGGCCGAACTCATCTCTATCTCACCGCCCTCGGCCTCTGCGGAGTCGTCTGCTTCGGCATAGCTGACGATGGGATTCCTGTAGTAGGTCCCTTTTGAGGCCGTCTTCTTCTGCATCTCATCTTTTAACAAGGACCCATATTTGTCCACCTTGTTAGTCAAGTCATGCATGTCTCGGAATTCGAGTCCTTAGAATTTCTTCCGGTACTCGAATTCAAGCCCTTCTTCGGCCATCTTGACAAATTCCCTCTTTGGCAGGTTCGTCCGGCACCAGTTCCTGCACGTTTTGAACCGCTGTAGGTAATCACGAGGTGATTCGTCTAATGCCTGGCTCATTCTGGCTAGTTCGGCGACTGTTATCTCCCAGTTGGTCTGATAGAAATGTTTTTGGAATATTCTTTCCATGTCAGGCCAATCCCTCACCGAATTCGCTGGGAGGTTTATGAACCATGAGAAAGCCGCGCCGGTTAAGGAGTGAACAAACAAATGGAGCTTTTGGGCGTCCGAATCGGCCTCCCCACACTGGGCCGTGAAAAGGCCTATGTGTTCGATGGAGGAGGTCTGCCCGTCCCCTAAGAACAGCATGAATTCTGGCAATCGATAGTTCCGGGGAAGAGGGATTCGGTCGATTTCCGGCGGGTACGGCCTTGTATATCTTGGCGCGTCCGGCCGCCTCTGAGCCAAGCCGTCCTCGATCATTCACCGGACGTCTTCGAGTCGGAGTCCCTGAGGTGGTGCCTCCTGCTGGGCCGCATACGGCCGCGGGACCTGCTGCACGTCGTTTTGTGGCCTTATTTGCGGGGCCGTTTGTACAAGGGTCTCGGCCGGAATGACCGAGCTGGTTGATGCCAGATGAGCGCCGTGAGTTTGGACCAGGTGCGCATGCGCTGACGCTGGAACGGCCGACCCGTAGTGAAGGTGAGAGCCCAACGGAAACAACGACGCCTGTAACGGTGGTGAGACGGTCGGATTGCTCTGACCGTACTGTTGTGATGATACAGCGGTCGCGTTGCTTGGACCAGGATGGGTGTGGACGGCCGCAGTATGAACTGGGCCAAGTAGATGAATCGCAGGATGCGCGAGGCTGCTGTGCCCTAGTGATACGGCCAAAGCATGGAGTGGTCCGCGCACTGTCTCTGCCGAGTAGGTTGGTCCATGATTCGCCCATGTGGGCTGGGACTGCCCCCAGCTGTTTGTCGGCGGCAACGAATGCTGGCCGTAGCCTGATGCTTGGGTGTGAGCTGAGACGCCGAGGCTGCTGCTTTCGCCGTAAGGCTCGATTCTCTCGCGCTCTTGGCTCCTCTGTCCAACTCTGGGAGGTGTCGCGGGCGAGGTTACCGGTATCCTCTCTTGAAAGAGCGTTCGCAGTTCTGAGGAGAATTTGTCCATTGCGGCCATGAAGGATGTCTCTATCTTGTAGGCCTGCTTGGACATTAGCTCCTCCACTACTGCTTGTTCCTGCACGGACTCGGCCGTGCGATCCGTCGTTACTGGAACGCTGGCCGAGATCCCTACCGGATGTTCGGTCTCGGTGATTGGTGAAGTGGACTCAGGAGTCTCAGAAGTCATTTCGACTGCTTTGTTTTTGAGCTTTGCCTGTGCCCTGGTTTCCACCATAAGTTTTTGACAAGAGTCCCACCGGGCGGGCCAAAAGTGTCTGCTGCGCAAATCTCACGGCCTGGAGTTCCGGGCCGAGGGGTTATGCGTTGACACGCGGCTTCCAGCTTTCGGGTGCGGTGCGGTTGTGCGCGGGCGTGCCAGCACGGTCTACTTTGCGTCGAGATTGTGGATGTGAATGGAAGTGGTAAAGTGGTGCGCCTGTTTGAACTTGCCTTCTGATCAAACACGGCCTGAGCTACAAGGCCATTTAGTGGTGGTGTTGATGGTGGGTTTAGGGCGTTGCTCCGGCGCGCTGCTCAGTAAGCGGCGGTCGTATGATATATGGGGTGAATGAGCGAACAACAAAGATGGTGCTCCAGCGCCTTGAAAATCAAGGGTCGTATGATATATTGATGAATGGATTTTCCTTACAGTCTAACACTACTCCTAGGAAAGCAAGTAAAGATATTGAAAGTGCATTACAGGAAAATATAAGTTGCTCCGTGGGAGGCTTTGGTTTGGTGTTTGAACCCTTTTAATGTAGCTTGAGCCTTGTACTTATAGGAAGAGTTCCTGGATGAGTAATTGAGGCTGAAATCCTACATAGTGGAGTCTGATTAGCGCAAGTGGGTAGTCCAATCCACATTTGGGATCGTGAAGCGTGGTGGTGTGACCCCATGAATCCCGGTGAATCTCGGCCGCCGCCCTAATCGTGGTTTCTGCGCAACTGGCCGTGGGGACGCATTTATTGCTCTGATAGTTAGTCACCCAATCTCTCAAGCTGCAAGAATTCTTGTGAGAATGTCTGCGTCTAATCACTCTGCTTTCTGTCACCAAATCCTGACTTCAGTCACTTCCCACCTTCCCTCGTGCATTAAATGCTTATTTGTGGCTAGTGGGTTTGCTGCAATAAACAGAGGCACTACTTCATTAAATGAAGCGTGGGACCCTGCTGTCACTTGATGATCTGACTTTAATATCTTTGGCCGTAATTTTGTTCGGCCTCGGCCTCGGCCTGTAATATAGGTCGAGAAGATCATGCCTTAGCAACTTTTCTTTTGTTTTCAGGAAGGCCAAGCATCTTGGCCAAACGTCGTGTTTAGTCCTTCGAGCGAGTGCCAGGGCCGAGGAAAAGGGGCGCCTTCGGCCAGTTCATGGCCGTGATTTATCAGGCACAAACAATACCACGACGGTGGAAAGGATTGAGTTATTGTAGTATTTAGTTTACTTGTTTTACAAGCTATCTTCACTTAGACAATCCCACTCTCTGTATCTCTCTCTGAAATTGTTGTTGTCTGTGTTTCTTCTAAAAAAGGCTGGTACAATCTAGAATCTGAATTTCTGAAAAAATTTATGTCATTTAGACGACGGTTTATTATTTACCGTCGTTTAATGATATTTAGACGTATGTAATTATTACATACCATCTTCTGTTATGTTTTACCACAACGGTTTATTTATTTTTTTTACTTTTTGTACAATGTCATTTATATATTTCTTTATTTCTTAAAACAGAAATCCGGGGATGTAGAAAAGATAGTAGAAAAGATAGAAGGAAAGATAGATGAACGGGTAAATTCTCATAACTTTGCCTTTTTCATTTGTTTTTCAATTTTCAGACGTGGATTTCCACGGCAGTTTTGGTTTTAATTGAATGTTTAAATTGTTGTACAAGCTTTCTTACCGTCGTAATAGATGATTACCATGATGTTTATTATTTACTGTCATTTAATTCATTTTAGACGTCTGTAATTCGTACATACCGTCTTCTATTATTTATTACCACGACGGTTTAAATTAATTTTTTTACTTTTTAATTTTTTTTTACTTTTTTGACAATGTCTTATATATATTTCTTTATTTCTTATAACAAAAATCTGGGGATCTAGAAAAGCAAGATGAAAAGGTAAATTCTCATAACTTTGCCTTTTTCATTTGTTTTTCAATTTTCAGACGACGATATTTTCTTTAAACCGTCGTTTGTTTTAAATTTCCACGGCAGTTTTTTTTTAATTGAATGTTTAAATTGTTGTACAAGCTTTCTTATATATATATAAGAAAGCTTGTACAACAATTTAAACATTCCAGTGTTGGAGAAAAGCAAATTATTAAAACAGCAATCCAGTGTTGGAGAAAAGCAAATTGAAAAGGTAAATTCAATATCTATGAATTTTGCATTTGAATTAAACGTCGGTTTTTTTATACGACGTAATAAATTATTCATTACGACGGTATTTTTTTCCCGTCGTGTAACTTATTTTCAGACGATGTTTTTTTATTTAAACCGTCGTGTTTATTGATTTACCACGTCACTTTATGTTGCTTTATTTCTTCAAACAGAATACTGAAGTACCAGATTATTCAAAGCTGGAGTTGCCATCTTCTTTACAATCCCTTTGTCGTTATGCGGAAACGACACTAAAGCCTCAGGAGAAGACTATGACCTTTACAATTGAGAAGGAGGTGTTTGGCATAGACCGTACTACCTTCGTCTTGCATGAAGATATTACCCAGTTTGCTGGCATGGAAGAAATTGGGGCTACTGTGGTTGCAGTATATATGAGGTTTGTCCTTATCAAATATTCATTTCACACTCTCCTTTATGTTGAAAAAAAAAAACACTCATGGTTTCATTTCATATATTTAGGTGCCTATTTGATAGTTTGAAAGCTGCAAATATGGTGAACATGGTTGGCTTTATCGACCCTGCTCTAGTTAGTGCCACACGTTGGTTCATTAACTGAAAGATCAAATGTCGTAGCCAATCGACTTCAAAAAACAGATGGTGAATAGATTTTCCTGATGCCTTACAATCCAGGGTTAGTCTCCAAACAAAAAACAGGATTTTGTTTGTATGATACACTGCATATAAAACTGTTTAACCTTTATATTTATTTTGTGCAACCATCATTGGGTCTTGATCATTGTGAGAGCAAAGAAGGTGACCGTCTATTTTCTGGATCCACTGCCTGGAAATTGAGTTGTGGATGAGGACGGGAAAAACATAGTGAATAGTGCTCTAAAAATGTATAATACACACATAGGCAGAGTAGGCCGTAAAACACCTCTTTGGAAAACTCTGTCCGGCACACCAAAGCAACCAAGCAGTGTAGAATGCGGGTATTATGTCATGCGCTTTATGAGAGACATCATCTTGGATACTTCCCTGGAATTTGAGAAGATGGTAAGAAGAAAATTTTCAGATTTATTTTATGTGGTTTTTTGTATTATCAACGACGGTAAATTAAAAATATCGTCGTTGAATATATAAACCACGTCGGTAAATGAAAAATAGTGTCGTTTGTTAGAATAATCATTGTTTATGAATTGCAGTTTGCGAAGGGAAAGGATCAAGCACCATACCCCCAAGAAGCCATTGACGAAGTTAGGAAAGAATGGGCAGAGTTTGTTTGTGTTCATATGGAGTAGAGGATTTTAAGAACACTTAAACATTTTTATAAAATGTACAAATTTTGTTAGAATTAGACAAGTTTTTGTACAAATTTGGTTAGAATTAGACAACTTTTTGTGCAAATTTTATGTATAATGTACATTTTTTTTTCCCTATGAATTTAAAATAGGTTTTCAATATTTTAAAAAAAAGGAAATTGCGTGACCGACGTGTAATAAATCTTGCAATGACATAATTATATCAAACACCGTCGTCTTATTTAGTACAAAAGTGGTTAATAAATAAAATAAAGGAATGAAAAAACACGACTGTACATTTACAACCGACGTAAAAGGAACTTAGACGACGCTAAATTAATTGTTTACGTCGTGCTATATAGGATGTACTTCCCCGATAACCATTACACGACAGTTGTTTTTACAAGTAAGTCGTTTATAAGTTTACAACGTCGTTCTTTTCTTAGCGCCGACGTGGTTTGTTTGTCTTTATATCTATTTAATTCAAAATATTCATAATAAAATTAAAATAAATCCAAAAAATGCACTGTCAACCTCCCTGTAAATTTGTTGAGGTTTTCATGTTGTGAAAAACCCAAGTTCATGCTGAACCAAATTTGTTGAGGTTTTCATGTTGTGAAAAACCCAAGATCATGCTGAACCAAATTTGTTGAGGTTTTCATGTTATGAAAAACCCAAGGGCACTTTCTAAACCGTCATTTCTTTAAAATGACGTTGTACACAAATAACAACGTCATAGTTTTCTAAAAAGAGACGTAAAAGATTATTCAAACGACGTTCTGGGTTCTATAGACGACGTCGTTTAATTGAAATTAGACGGCGAGAAGTTAAGAGTTTAAGTCGTGGAATATTGTTTGTACGTCGTTTTCTGTGTAAAAATAGCCATGGTTTTAACTTTAAACGACGTCTTTTTTAAAAGTAAGTTGTTTATTACGATTTACAACGTCTTTACTTTCTTAGCGCCGACGTGGTTTGTGGGTTTTATTAATAATATTTTATTCTATTTAATTCGAAATATTCATAATAAATTTAAAATAAATCCAAAAAATGCAACGTCAACTCCTATGAAGTCATTGAGAAATTTTCTTCCCCCTTAAGCTTTAAAAAATTCAGTTTCAGTTATACAAATTTAAAATGACCACCAAAAAGAAAAATGTTTCCATGAGTCACAACATCACTTATACTTTAATAGTTTAGGGTTTAGGGTTTAGGGTTTAAATAATTTTAGAAAAGGGATTAGGGTTTAGGGTTTTATGGACGAGATATTTTAGGCCCTAAAACCCTAGTCCCTTTTCTAAAATTATTTTTAAAAAATATATATATAATTTAGGTTTTATTTATTAGGGTTTAGGGTTTAGGGTATATTTGTCTATGTAATTTTCTGTTCATTCCACCCTAAACCCTAAACCCGTTTGCATATGAGTTCGAATCCCAGCAAAACCAAACACCACATAAATATTTAGTTTCTAATATGTCAGTTTTTTTTTTGCATTGTATGGAGATACCACGACGCAATTATTTTAATAAGCGTCATATTTCTTTTGACATTTTAACGACGATAGTTTGTTTTTGCGTCGTAAGGATATTTACCACGATGTCTTTAATGTAATAAGCGTCATGTTTAGGTTGAAATTTTAACAACGGTTTTTTTGTTTTCCGTCGATGTTTTTTAAAGAGCGCGCTTTCTAAAAATTTCACTGTGACCTAAAATTTTCAAATTTTGCTCTAACTCTTATACTTGTAACTCTGAACCAAGTTGGCCATAGTCTGTGACCTAAAACATTTCACTCCGCTCTGTCACTTCAACTCTAATTCAAAGTTGGGCTCTCCGTCGAATCCAAGTTGGCCATAATATGTGAGCTCTGCCTACCTATAAGTACAAACCCTAATCTCATGCTTGTAAATTCATTGAATGATATTCAGTTCTATGGTAAAGGGTTTTGTGATTTTTTAATGTTGTCGGAGGTATGGGTTAATGGATTTAATGTTTAATGTTTTCATGAATCGAGAATGGATTTAATGTTGTCGGGTCTTTTAATCACTCTCTGTTATTATGAATCGGGAATGGATTTAATGTTTTCATGCTTAGTATATGTTGGTTTCGTGCTTAGTCTACGTGTTCTTAATACCCAACATAAAAATTAATGTATATGTTGTGTTCTTAATATATTTTGGGTTCTTGAAAATAAACCGGGATTTCGATATCTTTTTTAGGCATACGACGATGGTTTTTTAACAAACCGTCGTCTGTTTTTTTATACACGACGGTTTTTTTAACAACCGTCGTGGTTCAATTTCGCTGGCCTATGTTTTTTGCTAGAATTAGACGATGTTTTTTAACAAAATGTCATCTATATATGTCCAATACATCTGTTGTTGTTTAAAAACCGTCATCTTTATACTATATTACTTGCTATTAAAACCCTATATAATCTGCTATAGTGATGTTCATTGCTTGTCTTTTCACTTTATTATAGATAATAGGGTATAGTGTCGGAGATGGATAAGTCATGGATGCACTCGGATAGAAGATCGAAGGCATATGAGTTAGGGGTGGAAGCATTTTTGAAATTTTCTGTCGAAAATCTTCTAACTACAACGCATATCCGTTGTCCATGTATTAAATGTGTGAATTTCAAATTGTTTGGGGTTGGAATTATAAGGGATCACTTATACTTTAATGGAGTTGACCAAAGCTATAAGAATTGGACATTTCACGGAGAACCTTGGGAAGCAACTACTAATGCTAGTAGAAATGTTGAAGAAGATGATTACCATAGTAGGTACAGTTTTGTGTCTGAAGAAATAGAGATGGATGATAATGATTTTGGTGATTTTGGATTCGATCCTTATGAGTTTGCTAATGTGATTGGGGATGGAGATCAACCATTGTACCCTGGTTGTAGAAAGTACACCAAGTTATCGGCATTAGTGAAGTTGTATAATTTGAAGGCAAAACATGGGATGAGTGATGTCTGTTTTACAGAATTATTGATACTTCAGGGCGAGTTGCTTCCAGAAGGAAATACAATACCGACCTCTATGTATGAGGCAAAAAAGACTTTGTGTGCATTGGGGTTGAGTTATGAGAAAATCCACGCATGCCCCAACGATTGCATCTTGTATAGGAAGGAGTATGAAGATTCAACTAATTGTCCTACTTGTGGTGGTATCTCAAGGTGGAAGGAAGGCAAAGATTCAATCTTGAAAGAGGGTGTGCCAGCGAAGGTGGTGTGGTATTTTCCTCCAATTCCAAGGTTTAAAAAGATGTTTCAATCACATGAGACAGCTAAGAGTTTGACTTGGCATGCCGCTAGAAAATCAATTGACGGTCAGATGTCTCATCCGGCGGATTCCCCGTCTTGGAAACTTGTTGATGATAAATGGCCCGAGTTTGGTAATGTGCCGAGAAACTTGAGATTGGCTCTTTCATCTGATGGATTCAATCCCCATAGTTCTCTAAGTAGCAGATATAGTTGTTGGCCAGTTATCTTAGTTACATATAATCTCCCACCATGGATGTGCATGAAATGAAAGTTCATGATGTTGACTTTATTGATTTCCCGTCCTAAACAACCCGGAAATGATATAGACGTCTACTTGGAGCCTTTGATTGATGATTTAAAATCTTTGTGGGATGGGATTAGAGGAGTGTATGATGCACATATAGGAGAATACTTTACACTCAGAGCTGCATTACTGTGGACAATTAATGATTTCCCCGCCTATGGAAACTTATCTGGTTGTGTTGTTAAAGGATATAAAGCTTGTCCAATATGCGGCGATGATACACCTAGTCACAGGTTGAAAAATGGCCACAAAATTTGTTACATTGGGCATAGAAAATGGTTACCAATCAATCATCCATATAGGAGGCAACGTGCAGCTTTTAATGGGAAACCTGAATATGGCACGCCTCTCGAGCCATTAACTGGAGAAGAAGTGCTGCATATGGTTGAAAATATTAATTACATATGGGGCTCAAAAAAAGGGGGAGGTGGAGGTGAAAATGATAGTGACAGAGTTTGTTGGAAGAAGTCAAAATTCTTTGATCTCGAGTATTGGAAATACCTTCCAGTGAGGCATGTCCTAGATGTTATGCACATTGAGAAGAATGTTTGTGATAGCATCATTGGTACATTGTTGGAGATCCTTGGAAAAAATAAAGACGGGATTGCTGCTCGGTTAGATTTATTGAACATGGGGTCAAAACTGATTTGCAACCTGAGTATGGAGAAAGACGTACTCGTTTGCCTCCAGAGCCTTGGAATTTGTCAAGAGCAGAGAAGAGAGCGGTTTGCAATTCTTTCTATGGTATGAAGGTCCCTGAAGGTTATTCTTCAAATATAAAAAATCTTGTATCTTTACAAGATTCAAGACTTCTTGGCCTTAAATCACATGATTGTCATACCTTAATGCAACAATTGCTCCCTATAGCAAATTGTTCTGTTTTGGAGAAGCCTGCAAGGTATGCAATAATTCGTTTGTGCTTCTTCTTCAATGCTATATGTGCAAAGACGGTTGATGTTTCCAAGCTAGATAAGTTGGAAGAAGATGTAGTAGTTACTTTGTGTTTGCTTGAAAAATACTTTCCACCTTCATTCTTCGATATCATGGTTCATCTAGTAGTACATCTTGTCAGAGAAGTTTGTCTATGTGGGCCAGTATATTTTAGATGGATGTATCCGTTAGAAAGATATATGAAAGTTCTAAAGGGGTATGTTCAGAACCGCACTCATCCCGAAGGTTGCATTGTTGAGCGTTATATAGCTGAAGAAGTTGTAGAATTTTGCACCGAATATTTATCTGATATTAGTACAATTGGAGTGCCATCAAGTCAGAAGATAGGAGTTTCAAAGCCATTATCAGGTTGCACAGTGAGCTTAGTTGATCGGGACCTGTTGAACCAAGCACATCTATATGTCTTGGAGAATACGGAGGAAGTCCTACCTTATATCGAGTATGAGTTTTATTCTTTAAGTTTCCATTTTAAATTATTCCTTATGTTTATCTTATATGTTTGGGACCGTAATGCTTAAATTTTTCGTGCCATGTAGGGAACATATGATCCACATCAAGACCGCTTATCCAAAATTTAGAAAGAGAACAAAGTGGCTGCAAGATAAGCACAATAGCACTTTCATTCAATGGCTACGCTTCAAGGTATATGTTATTGAATAACATATTGGACTTTTAATTTTCTTCTTTCTATGTTAGATTGAATTAAGATATGATTAATTTGCAAGTTCAAAGTGAACTTAATGAGGGAGACAATCATGGCGTATCAGAAAATTTAAGGTGGCTAGCAGCTGGTCCAAACATGGCAGTGTCATTATATAGGAGCTATCTTATTAAAGGTGTTAAATTTAACATCAAGGCACAAGATGATGTGCGGACAGTTCAAAATAGGGGAGTTTATTTACTTGCACATACCATGCAAGTTGCTAGTGCCAAGGATAAAAACCCAATTCTCTCAAATATGGGTTTTTATGGTGTCATTCAAGAAATTTGGGACCTTGACTACCAAAAGTTTACAATCCCAGTCTTTAGGTGAGATTGGATAGATAGTACTTCTGGCCTTGTAGTCGACGAACTTGGATTTACCCTTGTAGATTTGTGTAAAATTGGACCTAGGAATGACCAATTTGTTTTGGCTTCTCAAGTCAAACAAGTATTTTTTGTTGACGACCCGATGCATCGTGGTTGGTCGGTAGTGTTATCAATGCCTAATAGAGAATATAATGATGTTATTGGTGATGATGTCTTAGGTGATGTGAGAATTGAGTGTGAGCCATTTACTAGAGGGATGCCAAATGTTGACACATTTGATGAACTGGTGGGTGAGTTTGGGAGTCAAAATATTCGAGCTGGGTGTGAAGATATATGCATTGAATGATGCTCTTGTTATTTATGAAATTACTTATGCCCTAAACGGCACTACTGTATGACATTAATTTTGTAATAAATTGTAATGTGTTTTCTTCACTTTCAGTATGCCACAAAACAATCAGTACATAAAATACTGGTTCAATATTATAAAATGACGGTCCTTATAAAACTGTGAAAAACATACGTCTGTTTTAATAAAATTGTCAATAAAAACTGACGTTTTGGAGCATTCAACGACGGCAACGTATTTACCGACGTCTAAAAGCAAAGTAAAAATGAAGAACCACGACGGTATTGTGAAACAGTTATTAACGATATCACGTCGGAGAAGCATAAAGAGCCGACATGTAATTACAAACAACACTACTCCAATACCATAACACCGACGTCTAAAAGGCGAGATATCGAACCTGAACGTTCCAAAAGACAACGTCTTAGATCATGAACTCGTCCGTAACAACTCAAAAATCGTCGTCTTAAATTTTACCACATCGCTTGTTATGTCATAAACGAAGTGGAAAATGAACAATTCATGACGTTATTTGAAATCTAGAGGTAAATTTGTCGACGTAAAGTGATATTTGGACGTCGTTCTTTTACAAAAACAACGTTATATGGGAATATCCGCGTCTCTTTTATATTCTTATGTCGTTAAAAAAAAGTTCCACGGCGATTGGCTGACGAACTTTGCCGTCTCAGATAGATTAGACGACTATCATTTTGGTAAAGACAACATATAAATTTAGAAACACGGCTGTCTTTTACATGATGACGACATTGTCCATCAAATACCTGTTTGTGCCTAATAAATCACGGCCATGAACTGACCGAAGGAGCCCCTTTTCCTCGGCCCTGGCACTCGCTCGAAGGACTAAAACGCTGCGTTTCGCCAAGATATTTGGCCCTCCTGAAGACGAAAGAAAAATTGCTAAGGCACGATCATCTCGGCCTAGATAATAGGCCGCCTTGGCCGAGGCCGAACAAAATCACGGCCAAAGTTATTAAAAGTCAAATTATCACGTGATAGCAGGGTCCCATGCTTCATTTAATGAAGTAATGCCCCTGTTTATTGCAGCAAACCCACTGGCCACAAATAAACATTTAATGCACGAGGGAAGGTGGGAAGTGACTGAAGTCAGGTTGTGGCGATAGGAAACAGAGTGATTAGACGCAGACATTCGCACAAGAATTCTTACAGCTTGAGAGATTGGGTGACTAACTATCAGAGCAATAAATGCGTCCCCACGGCCAGAAGCGCAGAACCCACGATCAGGGCGGCGGCCGAGATTCACCAGGATTTATGGGGTCACACCACCATACTTCACGATCCCAAATGTCGATTGGACTACCCACTTGCTCTAATCAGACTCCACTATGCAGGATTTCAGCCTCGATTACTCCTCCAAGAACTCTTCCTATAAATACAAGGCTCAGGGCTACATTCAAAGGGTTCAAACACCAAACCAAAGCCTCCCACGGAGCAACTTATATTTTCCTGTAATGCACTTTCAATATTTTACTTGCTTTCCTAGGAATAGCGTTAGTTTGTAAGGAAAATCCGTTCATCAATATATCATACGACCCTTGATTTTCAAGGCACCGGAGCACCACCCCTATTATTCGATCACTCACCCCATATATCATACGACCGTCGCTCACTGAGCAACGCGCCGGAGCACCGCCCAAAACCCACCATCAATACCACCACTAAACGGCCTTGTTACTCAGGCCGTGAACCTAACGGCCGAGATTAGTTCCTCTCTCGGCCACAATCGCTTGATTAGAAGTCAAGTCCACACAGGCGCACCACTTAACCATTTCCATCCAGACCACCTCTCGACGCACAGTAGAGCGTGCTGGCACGCCCGCGCACAACCGCACCGCATCCAAAAGCAAGAAGCCGCGTGTCAACGCATATCCCCTCGGCCCGGAACTCCAGGCCGTGAGATTTGCGCGGTAGACACTTTTGGCACGCCCAGTGGGACTTTGTCAAAAACTTATGGTGGAAACTAGGGCACAGGCAAAGCTCAAAAACAAAGCAGTCGAAATGACTTCTGAGTCTCCTGAGTCCACCCCACCAATCACTATCACCGAGACCGAACACACGGTCGGGATCTCGGCCAGCGTTCCAGTAACAACGGATCGCACGGCCAAGTCCATACAAGAACAGGCTGTGGTGGAGGAGCTGATGTCCAAGCAGGCCTACAGGATAGAAACATCCTTCATGGCCGCAATGGACAGATTCTCCTCAGAGCTGCGAACGCTTTTTCAGGAGAGGATGCCGGCAGCTTCACCCGCGACACCTCTTAGAGCCGGACAGAGGAGTCAAGAGCGCGAGAGAATCGAGCCTTACGGCGAAAGCAGCAGCCTCGGCGTCTCTGCCCACGCCCAAGCATCAGGTTACGGCCAGCATTTTTTGCCGCCGACGAACAGCTAGGGGCAATCCCAGCCCACATGGGCGAATCTCGGGCCAACCTGCTCGACAGGAACAGCCCGCGGCCCACTCCACGCTTTGGCCAAAGCATTAGGGCGGGATAGCCCTGCGTTGTCTACGACCCAGCACTTCGGCCCAACCCATACTTTGGCCAACCAGGCGCAGCCCGGCCAGGGCAACGTCATCGGAGCGTCATCACGGCAATACGGTCAGAATGGCTTGGACTTTGCGCTACCAGTACAGATACACGAGCCGGCCATTCCGACAACGACGCAGACACACCTAGGTTCCCATTACAATGCGATCCAATAGAGCCAGTTGGCCATACCTCGACGGCCGGCGGACCAAACAAACCTCGGTCAAATCCACGACGTCCCTCTAACACTACCCGGCTCGGTCGTGGCGGCCGAGCTCTTTGCTCGAAAGACTCAGCAAGAACGGCTGCGAAATGATGCGGAGCAAACCAGGCCGTCTCACGGGTTTCAGTTCGAAGACATCCGGCCAATCTTGCAAGATGGTTTAACGCAGGGGGAGCCGGGGGCACCAAGTTACACAAAGCCGTACCTATCAAGGAAACCCAGGGTTTGGCGCGACTTATTTCCTAAAGTTTTTTTGGCACGCTGCGCCTCAAAAAACTTGGCTGAGGACACATCTCCTTACGTCTTGGCCTACGGCTATGACGCTGATAGACTACTGGAATTGGGGGACCGATCCCTTCAAATTGTCAAGCAACATAGCCGAAAAGGGAAGGACTACTCACAAACCATGCCCTGGAGTTCAGAAAATTCAGAACAATCAAGACTCGATGCCTACAACTCGGTGCAAGTCCCAGAAAAGATGGCACCGAGGGCCTACGACAAAAAGGTTAAAAAGAAAAAAAGGGGGAGGTAGGCGAACAAGTTGAACAAACGGTGCGGTCAATATAAAGCGAAAAGCATGCATTCGGTCATTCAGAGAAGAAGGGCTGCACCCTATATTCAGTTTGAGAGGTCATTTATATAAAAAGGTAGAACGGCCAATTAAGGCCGAAATAATATTACATCCCAAAAGAGAAAAAAAAAATTATAGTTAAAACAACCGCTCGTCGCCCGCCTAGACCCCTTCATTGAACATCCCCTAGATCAGGCAGGTGATCCTTCTCCAAGCGATATCCCCGCCGTCTATGTCCGCCTGCCATCTCGGCCGGATCAGCTTCCGCTCGGCCAGTGCCTTCTTCGTCTCAGTCGCTGTTTTAAGAATTTGCTTAGCCGTAGACTTCAGCTCGCTCCCAAATGTCCATCTCGGCGCTGGAGTATGAGATCCCGACGGGCCTGGAGCTCGGCAATCTGGGCCTCAACCTGCGCAAGCTCTTCATTCTCCCTTTGGAGGACGAGGTCATTCTCTTTCAATCGGGCCATTGCAGGTTGGACTTGTTCTTTGATCTCCACCAGCTCTTGCTCGAGCGAGCTCCCTTCGGCCATCCTCGTAACGGCTTCAGCATACCGGCCGATCATCTCCTCGCCTTCGGCCAGACGAGCCTGCAACTCATCCAGCTGAGCCGAGTTCAGCAAACCGAGCGCCATAGCTGTATCCAAGCAGGACCTGAACTCCATAAGCGCCCCGGCTGCGGTCATTTGATGAACTCCAAGGAGAAGGAACTCTCGGAGCCGTTCAACAATGGTCTTGGAATCCTCGTCCAGGGGAGCTGAGGTCGAGCTACCTCCTTCCTCATGAAGGCTGGCGTAACTTCCTCCCCGGCCACTACTTCATCCTGAGGAAAGAATCGGATTATCAAAGTGTATAAAAGGGGAGGGGGTGACCTGGAGAATAAAGAAGAGGGAAGAAATCAAGGAATACTCACGGTCACAGGGGGAGCTTCACTCACAATCACAGGAGGGACTTCCTCCTCATCCCCGCCCTCCGAGGAGGCAAAGAGGGTCCTTTTCCTCGGCCGCTCCAATGCCGCCGTCGTAGCCACGGCACTCTGGGCCGATGCGGCCTCAGCACTTGGCGTCTCTCGACCTCTTTTGCGGCCTGGGGCTGCGTATACGAAGAAAAAGAGGCAGAAGAAGTTAGAAGTAAGATAAACAAGGACAAAGGTGGCTCAAGGAGGACGAAGAGAATAAAAAATAAATAAAGAGGAGTACTTACCAGCAACGGCACTCGGCCGAACAGGAGGGGAGGACGGCACGGTCCTATGCGCCAGGGTCTTCCGCACCCCCACCACGGCCGTCGCCTTGGGAGTTGGGGCCGCGGTCGAGGCCGCAACTGCTGCTCCAGTTAAAGGGGGGGCCGTTACCGGTTGATCCCTTCTTCACTTTGCTGCCCTTGGGGGGGAGGGGGTCCCAGTCTGCATTCTTCAGAGCCACCCTCGCGGCCTCTTCAACAGGCCGGATAAATCTGGCCGAGATGCACTCCTCGTACCAGACTCTTCCATCCTCGTCATACGCATTACGACGCGACCAGGGCATCAGAGTCAGGAAGGTCATCCCCTTTTGGAGCTGGAAGGAAATACCAGCTACGCCGTGCTGCTTGGTAACATCGGCCCTCCAGGACGAGAGCCGGTTCGTAGACAAAGGGGGAAGTGGGGCCGTCTGAATCAGGCCGAATTGCCGCGCCACGAAGTTTGGCAGATAAACCTCGGCCCCGGCCTTGGACAGGCCGCAGTGAAGATCGCGTGACACTAGGAAGGAGCCCCGGCCTTGGACAGGCCGCAGTGAAGGTCATCCCCTTCAAGTCGTTTTCCATCTCGCCATCTGGAATGACGGAGAGGTCGTGCGCCAGGAATAGAGGGAATGGAAGAGTAAGGCAGACGCAGAACTGCGTGCCCGTTCTCTTGGCCAGGTCATAGAAAAATTTGTAGCAGAGGGCCGACGTGTTATGCTTCCTGGGGGCTCGGGCAAATGCGTTGGCCAGCGGCTCGGCGTCGCTGATATTGGCCACCGCCCTCAGCTCCTGGAAGTAAGCCTGCAGCCAGAACTGAAAAGCCCATAGCGGACCGCCGTGCTTCGGCTTCATCCCATCGGTGATGATGTCGTGAAGCGTGCGATAGATGTGGCCAAGCAGAAATGGGGCGAACTCCATGGTGACCTTGTTCGCCTGGGTGCAGAACACAAACTTGCACAGCCAGTACAGCAAGAAGGCGGCGTGTTCAACTTCGCCGAGGGGGGCGATGGCGTCATCTTCAGCGCTGTCCTCTACGCCGAAGTTACTGTAGAAGCTAGCGTAGTTGAGCATGTTCTTCGCCTTGCTCCCGGTGATTCTCGCAAGAGCGGGCCATGCGGCCTTAAAACTCCCTTCCACCTCGGGAGCAACAAGTGCGGCGTTCACTTCCACGCCGAGAGGAGAGAGGCCGAATAGGGCGGCCATGTCTAGCACGGTCGGCGTCATCATGCCGTACCGAAAGTTCATGGTGTTGGTAGCTGACGACCAAAAGCACAGGGCCGCGGCCAAGAGCGACCGATCCATGACGAGCGGCCGATCGAACAGCTTGATCAAGTGGTAGATGCCTTGATCTTTCCATTGCTGGCCGAAGAAGTGCTCCATCCTCGGCAGCCATTTTTCCCAATCCGGGGTCAAGGTTGGCCATTGTTGTTGCGGCCTGACGACATTCCACTCCTGGAAGTCCCCCCCGTCAAAGGCCAAGAGGTCCACCAGATTGTTCTTCAAATGGGCCACCAACCTCTCTGGCATTCCGCCATCAACAGAGGGGCCGAGAACGCAGGAATCAGTGGCAACGCCGTCATCATCAGTCCAAGGCGTGATGATCTCAGGTAAGACCGAGCCTTGGATTTCTCGGCAAATATCCTCAAACTCAGTTTGGAAGGCTTGGGACCGGGCTTCAGGGGATGTCGAGGAACTGGAGGCCATCGAAACGGATCTAAGTTGGGTGTTTGGAGGGAAAATGCCAAGAAAAGGCGATGAACGTGAAGAACACCGGAAGGAAGCCCAGAAAAGGGGGAGAGATTGTGGGTTTTTTTGAAAGGACGAAACTCAAAGATGAAGGGAAGACGTGGTTGCAGGCGAGGTTCTCTGGTAAACTCGGAGGCTTAAGAGCGTGGTAGGATTGAAAGGTTGAGAGAGAATTTTTTTGCAAAAGCTTGGGCGTATGAGAATTCTGAGAGCGTAAAGAAAAAAACGAAGAAGTCTGGGTTTTTATATTGGCGCTAAGAATTCGAAACGAAAGGGCATGTCTCTCTCGAGAGACGTAACGTTCTGATAGCGTGCTCAAAGGGCACGATGACGTGTCGGAAGCCCAGAGGCCGTCGTTTCCTCTGACGAAACGAAGCGACACCCTGGGCAATGATGGCCTACACGACGTGCCTGAAGCATTAAATGCGCCGACTGACCTGCGCATTTAATGCCCCAGTTGTCAATTACTTCAGAAGGAATGCAAGGGGTCCATCCCTTGGAATCCATTCGGCCCCTACCCATGCCGAGGGCGAAGAATCCAGGGATGTGGGGGCAATGTTTGTGCCCAATAAATCACGGCCATGAACTGACCGAAGGAGCCCCTTTTCCTCGGCCCTGGCACACGCTCGAAGGACTAAAACGCTGCGTTTCGCCAAGATATTTAGCCCTCCTGAAGATGAAAGAAAAATTGCTAAGGCACGATCATCTCGGCCTGGATAATAGGCCGCCTCGGCCGAGGCTGAACAAAATCACGGCCAAAGTTATTAAAAGTAAAATCATCACGTGATAGCAGGGTCCCATGCTTCATTTAATGAAGTAATGCCCCTGTTTATTGCAGCAAACTCACTGGCCACAAATAAGCATTTAATGCACGAGGGAAGGTGGGAAGTGACTGAAGTCAGGTTGTGGCGACAGGAAACAGAGTGATTAGACGCAGACATTCGCACAAGAATTCTTACAGCTTGAGAGATTGGGTGACTAACTATCAGAGCAATAAATGCGTCCCCACGGCCAGAAGCGCAGAACCCACGATCAGGGCGGCGGCCGAGATTCACCAGGATTTATGGGGTCACACCACTATACTTCACGATCCCAAATGTCGATTGGACTACCCACTTGCTCTAATCAGACTCCACTATGCAGGATTTCAGCCTCGATTACTCCTCTAGGAACTCTTCTTATAATTACAAGGCTCAGGGCTACATTCAAAGGGTTCAAACACCAAACCAAAGCCTCCCACGGAGCAACTTATATTTTCCTGTAATGCACTTTCAATATTTTACTTGCTTTCCTAGGAGTAGCGTTAGTTTGTAAGGAAAATCCGTTCATCAATATATCATACGACCCTTGATTTTCAAGGCGCCGGAGCACCACCCCTGTTATTCACTCACTCACCCCATATATCATACGACCGTCGCTCACTGAGCAACGCGCCGGAGCACCGCCCAAAACCCACCATCAATACCACCACTAAACGGCCTTGTAGCTCAGGCCGTGAACCTAACGGCCGAGATTAGTTCCTCTCTCGGCCACAATCGCTTGATTAGAAGTCAAGTCCACACAGGCGCACCACTTAACCATTTCCATCCAGACCACCTCTCGACGCACGGTAGACCGTGCTGGCACGCCCGCGCACAACCGCACCGCATCCAAAAGCAGGAAGCCGCGTGTCAACGCATATCCCCTCGGCCCGGAACTCCAGGCCGTGAGATTTGCGCGGTAGACAATACCACGTCGTTTATAGAAATAAATGTGTCGTAAGTAATGACCCTAACATATTTTCCACGTCGTTTATTTTCAGATCATGTCGTTAATATAAATTTATACGGCGATCGACTGGAAATTTGTGCCGTTTAAAATATATTAGACGACGGTATTGTGTTTAAAGATGACGTATAAATTCTGAAACACGGTTGTCTTTTATTTATGGACAACGTTGTTTGTTAAATATAACATCATTTATAGAAATACATGTGTCGTAAGTAATTACCCTAACCTCTATTTCCACGTCAATATTAATGGAAAAAACGAAGTGGAATATTTATTTCATGACGGTGATATAAATAGATGTGACGTAGTATGTTTTAATAACATCGTCTTTTATTTATTTAAAGACGTCATAACTGTATTTCACGTTTCTTTTATTTATTTAAACGACGTTTGTTTGTTAAAATAAGTCGTCTATTCTTATCCTTGACAATTTTTTTGGCTCATTTTTCAGTATACAGACGTCGGTTGTTATTTGTTAATGACGTTGTTTGTGTTTAAAGACGACGATATTGTGTTTAAAGATGACGTATAAATTCTGAAACTTGGTTGTCTTTTATTTGTGGACGACATTGTTTATTAAATATAACGTCGTTTATAGAAATACATGTGTCGTAAGTAATTACCCTAACCTCTATTTCCACGTCAATATTAATGGAAAAAACGAAGTGGAATATATATTTCACGACGGTGATATAAATAGATGTGACGTAGTATGTTTTAATAACGTCGTCTTTTATTTATTTAAAGACGTCATAACAATATTTCACGTTTCTTTTATTTATTTAAACGACGTTTATTTGTTAAAATAGGTCGTCTATTCTTATTCTTGACAATTTTTTTGGCTCATTTTTCAGTATACAGACGTCGGTTGTTATTTGTTAATGACGTTGTTTGTTATAACAACAACGGTGATTTACCGTCGTGGTTTTATGTTAGAAAAGATGTCGGTCGATTTCACGACGGCTTGAAAACCGGATACACGACGGTGAATTCCCGTCGTCTTTTGCCTTTTTTGTAGTAGTGACATCATGTCTGATCAAAGTATGTGTTTAGTTCATATTATTAAGACTTACAGACCAAAGTAGGCAAGAGTATAGGATTGTTTAAAATGGATTTGTTTAATGTTGGTAAGCAAAAACGTGTGAGCAATTAAAACACAAGCAATACTTAAATGCTAATAAAGACTGAATCGAGTTACTACAATTTAGCCAAACTTTCCAACAGTGTACTTAATGAGGTTATAAATTTAACTTTATTAAATTTTAAAAATTCGTTTTAAAATCAAATGTGCAGACCAATCTTGTTAAAGGTTTAATATTGTTAAAAGGTTTTCCTTAATGTTGGACTTTAATGCCTTCACTATGAAAACGTGTAGATATCTTTTGAAAAGGAATTTATTTATAAGTTTTATAAGAAGGAAAGTAAATTGAATAGTCAAAGTTTAGGACATACGTTAAAACAAATTTATTTATGAGTTTACAATTGTTTAAAGGTTTTGAATAGTAACTTTTAAACAAATACGTTGTTAAGTTTTCAGTGGTGTACTTAACTTAGGTTTTAGTTTTAGTTTTAGTTTTTTATTTTTTATTTTTTACAAAATTTATTTTATTTTAGTTTTATAAAAGGAAAAATAAATTGAAACTTATAGCAACAACAAATACGGTAAGAATAATTTTAACTTACAAAGGCTTTAGATTATTATTAAAAATTGTGGTTTTTTCTTTTCTATAAAATTCTTATTCAAACCTTTAGATATAAATAATATAAAAAATAAAGCTTTAATAGTAAAATAAAAATAAAGAAACAAATAAATAAATAAAATAAGTCAAGAGTAAGAAAGCAAGCCTGGTATAGTGAAAGCATGTCAAAGATGCTGTCCTAAAGCCTTTGTAGCCTCCCTATGTGCAGGTAATGACGGTCTACAAGTGACAGGACCCGACCCAAATTTCACTTTGGAGTCCGAGCCGAACCATGTGCGTGTCAGACACCTGGCAGGTGCCGGGCACAATTGACTAATTTGCCCTTCCATTCAAAATTTCATATTCCTTTTGACCCGACTTCTGCCGTCTCCCCTGTATTTTTTATCATTCCCCAAATATTTTACCGGTCAAATAAGCATATATATGTATATCACAACTGTTAGCATGTAATAAATTATATCTAAGAGAATCAAGCATCATAACACTCTGGCCTCAGGCCTCAACAATTCAAATCAAATATTCTGCCAACCAAATTCAAATCAAATTCTTAGAACATCCTCAAGACAATATGAGATTTTAGAATAACTTAGCTGGACTACCTTTCAATCACTTGACCTCGCGGCTGCACCTTATAACATTAGGTTGCCTACGTACCCTTATCAAGGGATCAAGCCACACGTAGTTCTTCCCTTATAATTTGCAACCAACCCAAGTTCTCATGTTAATGATATGCTCAACAACAATCACCTACTATACTCGTACGGAAAATCAAATACGCATATTTACATTTATATAATTATTCCATCACTCAACAATTCGACAAATCCAACATTATTCCGTAAATTCCTCGTATCACCATATGTGACACGCCTTCGCTAGCCTCAGTGACCCAAAGTCGATTCGAGCCACGACCCTCACTAGATCAGGAGACATTTAGTCCAACTAATCCGCATTCCTCGCTCCACACAGTCCGGATATCCCTAAGACTCGTGGGGCAGCAGTCAATCATACTGACATATTCAACAACAATTGTAATAATCAGGTAATACGGGTATATTCTAAATATAATATAAATACTTGAAATCAAGCTAACATGCTTGGAAAGCGAACTTTATAATAACTCATTTGTGATCATGTAATTAAATTTAAATTGCATAAGATCACTTAATAACCAAAAAGTTCACTCATTGAACTTCCTCTAGTTTCATGTATCAATTTATGTATTGCTGGCTTAGATTAATATATCTGTACATATATATGTATATTAAAATAGAATTAAAATTAAAACAAACATTGCCGATAACATCTTAGCCTTTCTTTCAAAACTTATATAAACTCAATTATAAATACATATATATTTATAAAGATTTATAATTAACTTATTATAGGAAAGTAAAAAAAAGAGAAAATTATTAAAATACTATATGTATTGCTCTTTAACTTATAAAACAAACTCATAGCTTAAGAAATTTATTGTAATTTGTGTAAAATCCTTTAACTTAGAAAACTCACCACCCGGACGTACCCCCCATCTCATTTTGTCAATTCTAGCCTCGCAGGTCTCAGAAACACCAAGTTAACCGAGCCGCATTCCTCGCAGGCGTCGGTGACACCAAGTCAACCGAGCCGCAATCCTCGCAGGTCTCGGAGACACCAAGTCAATCCGAGCCGCAATCCTCGCACCGCATGGTTCGAGCGTTCCCAAAACTTGTGGGGCATATCATGAATGACAAACAGTTTCAAGATAACTGGGGGTACTCCTGTGGTGGGTTTGAATATCATATTCTGAAATTTATCACAAACTTTGCCCTTATTCCTCAAATCTGTTTTTCAGCTACTGAGTCTATGAATTAATTATAGATATGCACTTAAATATTTAGCTACTGTGTTAATCACATTGAACTCTGATTAACATACCATTCCAATGCTTTAACTATAGTTCCTTAGGAACAAATAACCATGTGAATTAGCAAATATGCGACTAAATAATATATTGACAAGTAAATAACTAATCACTACTCCTAGAGATTCCATCAATTTCCAGTTATGCATACTCATCCCGAATTCATATATACTCATGAAATTATTGCCATAATTAAACAAATGAACACTCACACGTACAAAGCTCATACACATTCTGTAGGGCTCATCATCATTATTTAATCCGAAACTTTGGCCCTAGGCCTCTAGAAGTGTGTGCATCGAATTTAAAGTCATTCTCATGCCCACGTAAGCTTTTTCAATGATTAGACCGGTCTAAAAGAGACGCGGGACTCAAAAAGTCAACACGGGACCCCGTGGGGTCCACGACCTCAAAATTCCGATCCGAGAGTTTCTAGGGGTTCTAACCTACCTAGGACACATGTCCCGAAAATTTGGTCTCGATCGGACGATCGGATTGCTCACGATCGCACGATCGGACGGTTCCTGTAACCCGAGCCCTAAGGTTGGCATTTTCGGAGTATCCGAAACTCCGATCCACGATCCGTCGAATCCTATACGATTTTGGAATTATCTAGATCAACATATATGAAATTGACTATGATCCAATGCCGAGATCCGTTCGGGGTTCAAACGTTGCCCGAATTGAAATTCGAAAGTACCTATGCGCTCGTGAGGACCAAATGATCATTCTAGAACCCTAAGCCAGTCCAAAGCCTAGCCCACACGCTGCTGCACGCGCCGGCAACACGTGGGTGTCCTGAATAAATTCCGGCGGCCGAAAAAACTCCAAACTCCAAGCCCAAATTCCTAACCTAGGTGTAAAACCCCATTTGGAACCACTTTTGTTCTGGGACCTACCCAGAAAAATGGCCCGAAATGGCCGGAATATCATTTAGAAAACCGGCCAAATTTCAATTCGAATTTCAAGTTATCTACACTGCAAATTAATCAAATCCTACCCAACCATCAGCTAAAGCTCAAAAAATAGGTGAAAAAGCATACCTTATTCGACCGGTTTGGTGGCCGGAGGAGGGAGAAACGGCCGGCGAAAGTTTAAGAAAAATCGGTCCAAAACCGCCTGTTTCGTGGCTGATTCCGGCGACAGATCGAGGCAGCGAAGGGCTGGATCTGGAAGAGGGAAGTGTGGTGGTTCGTTTGGGACCGGTCTTGCTTGAAATGGAGGCCAGAGTTGGGAGAAATCACGACCTGAAGTTGGATGGTCGAGCTGCCCCAGTGAAGAAATTCTGGGTTTTTAAAAGAAAACTGAACTTCAAAATATTTACGGTTATGCCACTGACTTATTCTTGATCGCCATTTCTTCGTTACAACTCCGATTTGAGCCCACTACGTGTCTACGGACTCGTCTCGATGTGCTCCACACAACGGTCCAATCGGAATTTCTAAATTCCTTCCCGAACTTAAAATGACCTTTTGCCCCTTTCAATATTAAATAATATATTTAATTTTCAAAAACCTTAATTAATTGAAATCATTTTATTTTATTATTTATTTCAATTTATTTTCTCATATTTTAATTATTTAATCACTCCCGGGGTAAAATTGTCTTTTTCCTGAATAATTTAATAATTAAAAATTATTTAAGATTTGGGTTATTACTGTTGGCACTAAAACTGAACGGGTAGAGATAAGTGCAACTTACAAGTGATGTGGACGATCTAGAGATCGATTGAGTGCTTGATACAGTTTCTTCCCGTCTTGAGATGCTGATCCTGAACCAAGGAAAGCTGAGGCCCGTGAGGTCTATGGGACCGGTGTGGAACCAGCCTAAGACCCTCCGATGCCGAAGTAAGTTTATTTCTAAGAGCTTTTGCTACTGACAATGTATTTAGCATAGAAGTCAAGCTGAAAAGTCTTACCCTTGTATTGTAGTGAAGGGGCCTATTTATAGAGGGCATTTGGTATGCTCTTAGTACTTAATTTCGATGTGGGACTCGTGGGAGGGCCCTACGAGGTTGACACGAGTCTTTGGATATTTCAGGCAGGGCCTTCGAGGTTTGTTCCGCAGAATCGGTAGCTGATACTGATTGTGGACTCTGCTAGGCGATATCGATTGTTCACTGCCTTGGGCAACACCATCGGTAGCCGATACCGATTGTTCGCTGTCTTGGGCAATTGGGGAGTTTTACCAATCCACGTATCACTGGGTGAGTGGAGGGTCAAATATGGTACAAACAATTACAACAAGACTCCAAGATACGACCCCAATACGCAGGCTTAAGGTCCGCTATAAGCACGTTCACAGTCAGATAGAAATCTCCAATCTACAGAACTGTTGCCCAAAATAATAATATGGAAAATAGAGAATATATGAAAGTTCATCATAGAGAAATCTGATTGTGGTGTGTTTCAAATGTGAAGAGTGGCCTTTTATAGGCATCCAACACTTGTAACCTCTAGACATATTTAACCAGAAAAATTAAGCCAATGAATAGCAAATAAAACTGAAAATTAAACAATTTGTAACTCCCATAATAAATAAAAGAAAACAGCCAAAATTTAAAACAGAAAATAAAACGTTAAAATTTAAAAAGCCTTTCAAATAATAACAGTTTTAGCTTCTGTTTTTAGTGTTATGAAAAGGTGTTTCGAACTGGGGTTTTGCTTCTTAAGTCCATTATTTAAATAGCGTCCAATTTGGAGTTGGAAAAAAGCCAAGCCATGTTGAATGGCTTCAAGCTTGGGATGTATCAATCCGGTCCTAAATTAATAGTTAATTATTAAATTATTCAAGAAAAAGACAATTTTACCCTGGGAATATTTAAAGGATTTAAGAGTTAATTTTTTATTCAGGGAAGATTAAATAATTAGAATAAGAGGAAATAAGTTTAAATGAGAAAATAAATTGAAATAAACAATAAAATAAAATGATTTGAATTAATTAAGGTTTTTGAAAATTTAAAATATTATTTAATATTAAAAAGGGGCAAAAAGGTCATTTTAAGTTCGGGAAAGAATTTGGGGATTCCGATTGTACCGCTTTGTATAGCACGTCGAAACGAGTCTGTAGACATGTAGTGGGCTTGAATCGGAGTTATGACAAGAAAAATATGATCAAAATACGATGAGGGGCAAATTAGTAATTTTTGAAATCTGACTTTAAAAAGAAAAAATCTCTCTTCTCTCTCTCTCTCTCTCCACGTGACTAAGACCCCCCGACGTCTCTCTCTCCAGCCGACGCCTCCCTCCTTCATAAACTACCGCCACTGACGCCGACAAGCCCCAGACCGGACTGGCTTGAACCTCCAGCCCCCCCCCCCCCCCCCCCCCGGTCACTTCCCGCCCAACCCTGCAGGCGCAGTTGTGACAACACTGGAGAAAATCGCTGGTTTTGACAGAGACGTCACCGACTTCGTTCTCTCTCCTCCGGCAGCCAATCTTGACGTGTGAGGTATGCTTTTCCACCTATTTTTCATACTCTAGCTGATGGTTGAGTAGGATTTGAGAAATTTCTAGAGTAGGTAATTTGATTTTCGATTTGTAGTTTGGCAGGTTTTGGGATCGTGATTCCGGCTACTTCTGGCCATTTTTTGGGGTAGGTCCAAGAACAAAAGTGGTTCCAAATGGGGTTTTACACTTAGGGTTGGAATCTGGGCCCGTGGTATGGAGTTTTTCCGGCCGCTGGAAATTACTCATGGCACCCACGCACTGCCGGCACGTGCGGCGGCGCGTGGTCCAGGCTTTGGACCGGCTGTAGGTTCCAGAATGATTCCCTGGTCCTCACGAGTGCGTAGGTACTTTCGGATTCCAATTCGTTTATCGTTTGAACCCCAAACGAATCGCAGCCAGTTTAATATATGTTGTCCTAGATAATTCTAGGATCGTGTAGGAATAGACGGATCGTGGATCAGAGTCCCGGATACTCCGAAATTGCGAACCCTAGGGCTAGATAATCGTAACCATACGATCGTGCGATCATGATCAAACCGACCGTCCGATTCGCACCAAACCGATCATGATCCCGGATTTGTGATCGGAGGTCGTGGGCTCCGCGAGCCCGGATGACCAAGTTTAGGCAGTTTGACCCTTAGGTTGACTGTGAGTCTTTTGTGGTGGTGTTACCCATCAAGAAACGGTAGTGTGACTAGGTAAACGGGTCCAGAGCGAAAATTAAGTTATTCGGATCATATTAAGATTGCTAAATTATGCTTTTTTTTTTTTTATTGTTATTTGAGATTGTATTATAATATTTGATGGCATTCTAAATTGTTTTTTTTGGTCCAATAATTGGAGATTCTACATTATGGGAACTGATGGAATCCCTGGCATTCTAAAATGTTTTTTTTTTTTTCCAATAATTGCGATTGAGATTAATATTATAGAATCGGAATGGTTTGTTAATCGGAGTTCAACACAATTAATAAACTCATTAAATATTTAAACGCATATTTATATTCAATACAAATACTTAGTAATTGAAAATGATAAATCATGAACCTTGGTGTTTATCAAAATATGGTATGTATATTTTAAGTGTAGTTGAGAACCAATTTATTGGAAAGTTGATATAAAAAGGTCGGAAAGTAGAATTGTGAGATTAAGATAAAGTCTATGATAAGTTTCGGATATGGTTTTTCAAACCCATCATGGGAGTACCCCCAGTGGCCTTGGAAAAATTTGGTTATTTCTGATAATGACCCACGAGTTTCGAGGACGCCTAAGCCGTGTGGTACGAGGAATGCGGCTAAGGTGACTTGGTGTCTCCGAGACCTATGAGGAATGCGGCTCGGTTAACTTTGTGTTTCCGAGGCTTGCGAGGATGGAATTGATGGATATTACTGGAATTGAAAGAATATGGATGGGGGTACGTCCGGGTGGCGAGATTTCTAAATTAAAGGATTTTTCCCAAATTACAATAAATTTCTTAAGCTATAAGTTTGTTTTATAAGTTGAAGAGAAAAACCTATATTTCAGTAAAGTTGTCGTCTCAGGCATTAAGACTTCACTTGGTCAATGTTACTTTAATAATTTTCTCGTTTTCCTACTTTTCTACAATAAGTTAATTATAAATCTTTATAAGTATATATGTATTTATAATTGAGTTTTATATAAGTTGCGAAGGAGAAAGATTAAAAATGTTTTTAGCAATATTTGTTTTATTTTTATTATATATATATATATATATACAGAGAGCTTCCATTGAGGGATCCCTCAAATAAGCTTATTTGAGGGACACCCCTTGTAGGCCTCACTCCGGATTGTATTTCACTAATCCAAACCGTCTATTTTGTAGATACTCATTCAAAGATCATCTCTACAAAAAATCACTTGAATCCGATATCATTTGACCACTCAATTGTGTTATTGAAATTTGAGTACTTTCTTGATGCACCGTTGTTCGTTGATTTTGTAGGACACAATTGGATATCGAAACGGTTTTCAATTTGTCTAATTTTTTGTAGGGATGATCTATGAATGAAGACCTAAAATATAGATGGTTTGGATCATTGAGAAAAATATTGTAGGGTACCCTAAAGGGCGTCCCTCAAATAAAATTATTTGAGGGATCCCTCAATAGAAGGGGACTGCATATATATATATGCATAGATATATTAATCTAGGCCAGCAATACATAAATTGATCTATGAAACTAGAGGCAGTTCAGTGAGTAGACTTTTTGTTTATTAAATGATTTTATGCAATTTAAGTTTTATTACCTGATTTTAAATGAGTTATTACAAGTTTGTTTTCCAAGCATGTTAGTTTGATTTCAAGTATTTATATTCTATTCAGAATATATCCATGTTACCTGATTATTACGATTCCCTTCGGATATGTTAGTGTGTTGACTGTTGCCCCACGAGTCTTAGGGATATCCGGACCATGCGGAGCGAGGAATGCGGATCAGGTGGACTAAATGTCTCCTGATCCAACAAGGATTGCGGCTCGGGTCGACCTTGGGTCACCGAGGCCTGCGAGGACGTGTCACATATGGTGATACGAGGAATTGACGGAAACCTAAAAATTGACGGGAATAATAATGGGTACTCCTAGGTGGAAAAGGAAGTATTACTTTTCGATATTTTCATTGGATTTGTTGAATTGTTTGAAAGATGGGATGTTTATTTAAATGTAAATATGCATGCTTGATTTATGTACGAGCATAGCAGGCGAAAGTTATTGAGTATATCATTAACATAAGAACTTGGTTTGGTTTGCAAATTATAATGGAAGAACTACGTGTGGCTTGATCCCTTGTTAAGGGTACGTAGGCAACCTAGAGTTCTAGGTGCAGTCGCGAGGTCAAGTGTTTGAAAGGTAGTCCATCTAAGTTATTCTGAAATCTAATATTGTTATGAGGATGTTCTAAGAATTTGAATTGAATTTGGTTGGCAGAATATTTTATTCGAATTGTTGAGGCTTGAGGCCAGTGTGATATGATATATATATATGAATATTGGTTTTACAGGTGGAAATTTTTGGGAAATGTTCAAATTACAGGGGAACTTTGCCAAATTTTCGGTAGAAGCCAAACCTTCAAAGAAGTTTGAGTCAAAGTTAGAAAGGTAACTTGGTCAATTGTGTTCGGCACCACCAGGTGTCGGACACGCATAGGGCTCGACTCAGATTCTGAAGTGGAATTTGGGTCGGGTCATGTCATGGCATCTGATATTTGGAATGGTGTCTACTCTATCTAAGACAAATCATAACATATCAGTTTGCAATTTGTTTGTGCCTAATAAATCACGGCCATGAACTGACCGAAGGAGCCCCTCTTTCTCGGCCCTAGCACTTGCTCGTAAAACTGAAACGCAGCGTTTGGCCAAAGAGAAGTTGCCAAGGCATGACCATCTCGGCCTAGATGATAGGCCGAGGCCGAGGCCGGACAAAATTACGGCCAAAGGCATTAAAGTCAAATCATCACGTGATAGCAGGGTCCCATGCTTCATTTAATGAAGTAATGCCCCTGTTTATTGCAGCAAACCCACTGTTCACAAATAAGCATTAAATGCACGAGGGAAGGTGGGAAGTGATTGGAGTCAGGTTTTGGTGGCAGGAATCAGAGTGATTAGACGTAGACATTCTCACAAGAATTCTTACAGCTTGAGAGATTGGGTGACTAACTATCAGAGCAATAAATGCGTCCCCACGGCCAGTTGCGCAGAAACCACGATTAGGGCGGCGGCCGAGATTTACCAGGATTTATGGGGTCACACCACCATACTTCACGATCCCAAATGTCGATTGGACCATCCACTTGCTCTGATCAGGCTCCACCATGCAGATTTTCAGCCTCGATTACTCATCCAAGAACTCTTCCTATAAATACAGAGCTCAAACTACATTCAAAGGGTTCAAACACCAAACAAAAGCCTCCCACGGAGCAACTTATATTTTCCTGTAATGCACTTTCAATATCTTTACTTGCTTTCCTAGGAGTCGTGTTAGACTGTAAGGAAAATCCATTCATCAATATATCATACGACCCTTGATTTTCAAGGCGCCGGAGCACCATCTTTGTTATTCGCTCATTCACCCCATATATCATACGACCGCCGCTCACTGAGCAGCGCGCCGGAGCAACGCCCTAAACCCACCATCAACACCACCCCTAAACGGCCTTGTAGCTCAGGCCGTGAACCTGACAGCCGAGATTAGTTCCTCTCTCGGCTACAATCGTTTGATTAGAAGGCAAGTTCAAACAGGCGCACCACTTAACCACTTCCATTCACATCAACAATCTCGACGCACGGTAGACCGTGCTGGCACGCCCGCACACAACCGCACCGCACCCAAAAGCAGGAAGCCGCGTGTCAACACATATCCCCTCGGCCCGGCACTCCAGGCCGTGAGATTTGCGCGGCAGACACAATTGTGTACTGATTATTTGTAATGGTGCAAGCTAGCTATCAGTCCCCATTGCATCAATAGCTCATTATAAGATAATATTTATGTAATACACTTAAAAAGCCATCAGTCCCCATTCACATATTAGTTTTAAAATCCCAAATGAATGTAGTTTGATTATTGGGGTTGGTTATCATATTGGTTCTTAAAGTTATGTAATTGTAGTGAATGAGTAGGCCAATATTACACAGATACATGTTTCATTAAATCCAAAAAGCTTTACACTGTAGATGCACATTCTATGTATGTGCCTAACTTCCACAACGCATCTGCCGAACCATTGAGAATGCCCACGTGCGATAGATTAACAGATCCATTTACTTTGCTCCTCACCAAGCCTCTGCATCTCCATTTCAGATTCTTCATTTTTCTTCCTCTGCTTTTCATTTTTCTTTCTACGCTCTGCATCCAACAACCATATAAATTTAGCCCAATATGAGGTGCTTAGGAAACATAGTATCACACTAATACAAATGAAAACATGCATCTGCTATAATATTTGCCACTATTTTGGTTCTAATTGTTATTGTCCAATAACTTAATACTAAAATTATGTACAAAAATAGACTAAGATTGAGAAAGAGAAAGAAGAATTGAGGAGCAGTGGTAGAATTGGAAAAGGACCCATGGGTCTGTATTATGTATTTACATGTGTTTCAAATTGGAGATTCCCAAAAGCAATTTAATCATCATGTTCTTGAACCAATTTCAACCAATATCATGGCATGTAAGCATCTCCCCGTAATATCTTTGCAACCAACTTCAACCGGAAAAATGACATGTTATGAGAGGTGCAAGTAGTTAAAGGAATCTCAGCGCTCAGAAACTCAGTGTACTTCAACACGAACATGCCATAATCGTCTCTAAAGCAAAAAAAGAGCCAATCAATTCAAGTAATACATTCCAGCGTAATTGACAGTTTAAAGTAATAAAATAAAATTAAAAAGTTGTGCTCACTCCTTAGACTACTATGGAACATCCACACGTTCTATTGGCTATGGACACCACCAATCTCAGCTGCAATTGTTTGCGTAAACACATTCTTCATAAAAATCCATGGCAATGGTCCGCTCGTTCCTCTCACCTACTGTGACGGTAAGTTGTATCCCTTTAATATGCTGCAGTTACCATGGAATTCTTTGTTGTCTGTCTGACTGACTTTCGTCTTCTACTTGCAGAGAATGCCATCAGCAAGAAGCTCGTTCTCGACCCGAACATGACCAAGGTTCGGCAAGCTCTGAACATCCCTGTCCAATTTCATGAATGGCGCTAGTTGCTGAGCGAACATCAGAACGAGGTCGGTGGTCTGCCCCCTGTTGAAGATGTTGAAAGATGGAAGCTGCATGGCTCGGACCTAAGTGATCTACCAGTCGAGCAAGAGGAGTCCTCAACTGAGCTTTCTGAGGAGGGGAAGGCTAGCAGTAGATCCGCCCGCAATGAAACCATAGTTCCACGATCAAGGGGTACGTCTCCTCAGTAAAAGCAGCCAAGACCTTCTTCTACCACGAGCAAGTCTTCCTCAAGGGGGTCTCGTCTACTAAGAAGGTCCATATGGGAGTTGCTCCTGCCTCATCTGCTAGGATCAAATGCCTCGTCAGTGCAAACAACAAAAAGGTCAACGGCATGCAGGAGGTCCAGGATATTCTGCTCAAGTCTCCGCCCGTACTTCCCAAAATCCATGATTTGCCTTGTAAGGAGGCCCCTGAGAAGCAAGGTTTGGGGCGTCTGCGAGGCCACGAACAGTCAAGCGCGAAGCTGACTCAATGTTGCAAGTTGCAGCCAAGAGAGCTAAAGAGTCGTCTGTTCGAGCAAAGAGTCCTCTAGTTGCACTTTAGTTGCACGAACTGCCGGTTCAGGAATTGGTGATAGCTATGCTGGGGGTGAGCCTGTGTCTGATATGCTCAAAGCGGGCTTTCTGTCAAGTCCATCTGCTTGTGCTAAGATAGCTGACCGTAGCCTGACGCTAGTGTTCGGCCAGTGGCACCAAGGCTGCTGCTTTCACCGTAGGGCTCAATCCTCTCGCGCTCTTGGCCTCTTTGTCCGGCTCTGGGGGGTGTAGTGGGCGAGTTAATCGGCGTCCTTTCCTGAAAGAGCGTCCGTAGCTCTAAGGAAAATTTATCCATTACGGCCATAAAGGATGTTTCTATCCTGTAGGACTGTTTAGCCATCAGATCCTCCACCAAAGCTTGCTCTTGTATGGACTCGGCCGTGCGAGTTGTTGCCATTGGAACGCTAGCCGAGATGCTGACCGTTTGCTCGGTCTCGGCGATATTTATCGGTGAGGTTGACCCAGGGGTCTCAGAAGTCATTTCGACTGTCTTATTCTTGAGTTTCGCCTGTGACCTAGTTTCCACCATAAGTCTTTGATTTAGAGTCCCATTGGGCGTGCCAAAAGTGTTGGGCTCGCAAATATCACGGCCTGGTGCTCCGGGCCGAGGGAACCTGCGTCGACATGTGGCATCCTCCTTTTGGCACGGTGCAGTTATGCGCGGGCGTGCCAGCACGGTCTACCGTGCATTTGAGGGTGATGTGTTTAGATAAATGCTTAAGTGGTGCGCCTATTTGAGTTCGACTTCTAATCAAACGATTGTGGCCGAGAGAGGAACTGATCTCGGCCGTCAGGTTCACGGCCTAAGCTACAAGGCCGTTTAGTGGTGGTATTTCTAGTGGATTTTGGGCAGTGCTCTGGCGCGTTGCTAGGTGGCAATGGTCGTATGATATATGGGATGAATGAGAGAGTAACCGAGATGGTGCTCCAGCGCCTTGAAGATCAAGGGTCGTATGATATATTGATGAATGGATTTTCCTTACAAACTATCGCTACTCCTAAGAAAGCAAGTAAAGGTATTGAGAGTGCATTACAAGGAAGTAAATGACAAGAAATAAATGACAGGAAAATATAATCTGCTCCGTGGGAGGCTTGTGTTTTTTTGGTGTTGAACCCATTGAATGTAGTTGGAGCTTGGTATTTATAGGAGAAGTCCTGGGGGGACAATCGAGGCTGAAGATCTGCATGGTGGGATTGATCAGAGCTAGTGGGTGGTCAAGTTGGCATTTGGGAATGTGAAGCATGGTGGTGTGACCCCCATAAATCCCGACCGCCGCCTAGATCGTGGGTTCTGCGTTTTGGGCCGTGGAGAAGCATTTAATGCTCTGGACTAATGGTTGGTGACCTAAACTCTCAGGCTGTAAGAATTTTAGCGCCTAATCACTCTGCTTTTTCTCACCATACCCTGACTCCAATCACTTCCCCTTTTCCACTTGCATTAAATGCTTTTGTGGCCAGTGGGTCTTCTGCTGAAGTCAGAGGCGTTACTTCATTAAATGAAGTGTGGGACCTCGACGCTACGTGGCAACTTAATCTTAATATCTTCGGGCGTGCATCTGAGCAGTTATTTACTTCATTCGACCTAGGCCTAGAATACCGCGGTCGAGAGCCCGCTAAGGTTCTGCCTTCGCAGCTTTTTACAAAAAGGAATGTTCAAAGAACCGCCATATTCGGTCTGTAAGCAGGCGCTAGGGCTGAGAAGAAGTTCCTTTGATCAGCTCTCGCGGCCAAGATTTATCAGGCAGAAACAGACTCCATGAAGTTTGTACTTGGGAAGTAGCTTTCCTTCAATGGAGATAAGGCTGGTCGCCTGCATGTGTATGTTTGTGGGACATAATGCTCGAAAAAATACTTCATTGAAAAGCTTGCTTTTGTATTGATGTGACTACATTGCTTTATTGAATAAAAGAAATGAACAACATAGATAACATCGAAAGCAGTTTGTCTTCAATGGGAGTAAGGGAGGCTCGTCACCTGCTAGAAGCCCAGCTGGTAAGCGAAGAGCTTCATGGATAATATCTCTAAAGGTGGTGGGCATTCCATTGTCTCGGAATTTCTTTCCCTTCTAGAGTGTCGAGGGTGTAACTTCCTTTGCCCCCAGGTCGGCTGATCACGTAGGACGTCAACTACTGCTGGTAGGCTGGAACTTGAACAATGGCGCTTTCTCATTCTTCTTCAAGCAGATCAAGGTTGACTTTCATCTGCTTGCAGTTGTGGTCAAGACTGCCCACCTCAATGCTCATGGAAGGGACTGTGATGTGTAGGGGGATGATTGCTTCTATCCCATAGGCCAAAGAAAATGGTGGCTCGCCGATTGATCTCCTTTTGGTTGTGCGATAAGTCCATAGGACTCTTGGCAGGTTGTCAACCCATTTTCCTTATACGCCTTCTAGTCTTTTCTTCAGGCAGTCCAGCACGATCTTGTTAGATGCCTCTGCTTGGCCACTGCCTTGCAGGTATCTGGGAGTTGACAGGTGTTGTTTGATGCCATACTTCGCAAAGAATGTAGTGATCTACGTACCATTGTCGGTGACTATCAACTACGGGCAACCGAATCGGCAAACCATTCAACATCAACTTCCTTGGGAGAGGATAAAGCCTCGGCCTCGATCCATTTGGTGAAGTAGTTAGTGGTGACGATCATCATCTCTCTTGGCAGGTGTTGTTGGCATAGGTCCCACCAGGTCAATGACCCACTGCATGAATGGCCATGGACTGTTCTGCGGATGGTATTCCTCGGATGCAAGCCAGGGATTGGCTTATAGCGTTGGCATCGATCACATCTTCGACCATGCTCTATGGAGTCTTAGCCCATGGTAGGCCAGAAATAGCCTATGCTGAGGTCCCTAGTGTGATTTACACATTCACCGTCTTGTATTTTGCAGAGGACCTCAAGCGTTTGCGGGTACTTGATCCAAGTAAGGTGAGGACCGGAGTATGATCTACGAACAAGCACGTCGCCTTTCATGTAGTATCTCGCAGCCTTTTGTTTGATATTCCTAGCCTCTGACTTGTCCTTTGGCAAGTTTTCGTTAACTAGGTAGTCAATGATGGGGTCTTGCCAGCTAAGATCCTCCTCAATCTACATCAAGTCTCGTTGCTCTGCCTTTTTTATGCTTGGTTTGTCAAGGTGCTCGGCCTGGATGGAGAGTCTGAACTAGGTATCCAACATTGATCCCAAGCTTGCATGTGCGTCTGAGTGCACGTTCTCTGCTCGGGGCACTTGTTGGATGGTGAAGGTAGGAAACGCTATCAAGGTACAAGATCATCCTTAGGTGCTTCGCCATGTATTCTCTTCAGGCTTGATTTGTGATCAGCTAGGAATCGGAATAGATAGCCAGCTTCTTGATTGATAGCTCCTTTGCCAAGTGCAAGCCAACGAGCAATGCCTCATATTCTGCCTCGTTGTTAGAGGCTGGGAAGCCAAGCGTGATAGCTTGCTCCAACAGGGTTCCATCCGGGGTGATGATGACGACGCCTGCTCTCGAACTGCCACATGTCTCTGGGTTGGTCAAGTCAGTAGAGGTCTTGTCTGCTCTCAAACTTTCCTTCTTTTTGCTGACCAGCTTCTCTTCTTCGGCTGATGGGGTGAATTCTGCGATAAAGTCTGCTAAATCCTGGGCTTTTATTGCGGTCTTCGGCCAGTACAGGAGGTCGTATTGGCTTAGCTTTATAGCCCACTTCATGATTCATTGAGACGCTTTAGGGCTGTGAAGGATTGACCTCAAGGGAAAGTCGGTCATGACTTCGTAGTAGGGTAACGAGTCTCTACATCGAGGAAAGCTTTTGATGTATAGAATACTAGATGTTGGGCCACTAGTTCTTCCCGAATGAGAGCTGAGCTGATAGCCGAGTTGGACACTGCCAGGTACACGAACAAGTCTTCACCAGGAATTGGCTTTGAGAGTAGGGGAGGTGAAGTGAGGTAATTCTTTAGATTCTGGAAATCTTCTTCGTACTCCTCGTCCCATTTGTCTTTTTGTCCATTCTTCAAAGCTTTGAAGAATGGTCTGCACTTTTCGGTAGACCTCGAGAGGAATCGGTTGAGGGCCGCTGCTCTGCTCGTCGGACTTTGTATTTCCTTTACTGTTGAAGGTGACTTCATCTTGATAATTGCCTTCATTTGGTGTGGGTGCGCCTCGATACCTCGTTTAGTGACTAGGTATCCTAGGAATCGGTTAGACGATACACCGAACGTGCATTTACTTGGATTCAGCATCATGTGATACTGGCGGAGCAGGCTGAATGCCTCAGTAAGATTCTTAATGTGGTCTGCGCGCTTAGGGGCTTTGACCAGCATGTCATCCATGTAGACTTCCATGGTTTTGCCAATCTGCTCCTTGTAAATTTTATTCACGAGCCTTTGGTAGGTTGCTTCGGCGTTCTTCAGCCCAAAGGGCATGACGTTGTAGCAATAGGTCCCTCTCTCGATGATGAAAGAGGTCTTCGCCTTGTCATCCTCGTGGATCAGGATTTTATTATAGCCGGAGTAGGCGTCCATGAAGCTGAGTAGCTGATTGCCAAAATTTGAATCCACGAGCTGGATCGATTCTCGGCAATGGGAAGTTGTCTTTAGGGCATGCTTTGTTGAGGTCGGTGTAATTGACGCAAACTCTCCATTTGCCCTTTTTCTTGTTTTGCGACCAGAACAACGTTGGCTAGCCACTCTGAGTAGGAGACCCTTTCAATGAAGTTGGCAGCTAGGAGCTTATCGAACTTGGCTTCAATGATTGCGACCCGCTCGGGAGTGAAGTTGCATCTCTTCTGCGTCACTAGCTTCTTGCCGGTGGCAGATGATGTTCGAGTCGATGCCAGGCATGTCAGATGGCGACCACGCGAACATGTCTTTGTTGTTCTGGAGGAAGGTGGTCAGCTCCACCTTCTCGTCTGGGCTTAGGCGCAAGCCGATCCGCGCTTCTTTGTTTGGCGGGCCAGGATCAAGGGGTACTAACTCAACGTCATCCTCAGGCTTCCAACCCCTTTCAGGGGAGTCTTTTGGGCAGATTCCCTTGCCTTGATCCTAGCTTCTTAATTGCTATTGTGAGGTAGCAACTCCTTTCCCATTCGGGCTTACTTGTCTGCTTGGAGCGCGTTCTGCTATGTCGGCAGCCTGCATTACTGGTGTGAACTACAACTGCTTGCTGTTCTTGAGCCCTTGGGCTGTGAATCTCCTCGCTAGGGCTTGGTCATTGTTGATCTGCCCGATCCCACCCCCAGGGATGGGGTAGCCGATCTTCTGGTGTAGAGCATATGTGATGGCTTCGATCTTACTGATCCATGGTCAGCCCAAGATTCCGTTGTAGGGGGAGATCGCGTCGATGACCATGAAGGTTTGCGAGCAGACCACTGGGGGTGAGTGGATGTCAAGGTCAATCGTTCCCATAGTGATCGACGTGGCCCCATTGAAGCCGGTGAACGACCTGGAAAGTTTGTTGATTTTGGGCTCCAATCCCATTTGTTGGATAACAGATAGTTGCAGGATGTTGGCTGCGCTTCCCTCGTCCATGTGAACTCGCTCGATCACAGCTTGTTCAATTTGGATGCAGATGACTAGGGCGTCATTATGGGGCAGATCAAGCCCGATCAAGTCCTTCTTGCTGTCATTGAAAGATGCAACTCGCAGTAGTGATCTTTTAGAGATTATCCACATAGATATTTGTGGATCATTCCCTCATCAAACCATTGATGGAAATAGATATGTCATCACTTTTATAGATGACCATTCTCATTTTGGTTATCCCTACCCTATAACAAAAACATCTCAAGCTTTTGAGATGTTCAAAATCTATAAAGTTGAACTTGAGAGACAGCTTGAGAAAAATATAAAGGTTGTGATGTCAGACATAGGGGGTGAATTTTATGGACGGTTTGAAGAAGGAGAAAGACATGCAGGTCCTTTTGTTAGGTGTCTATATGATCATGGCATAGCTGCCTAGTACACAACGCCAGGAATTTTGCAACATAATGGTGGCTTAGCGAAGCAAACCTTTAAAGATATGGTTCGCATCATGATTTTAAAAACTAAATTGCCTAAGTATGTTGGTGGAGAAGCAATCAAAACAGCCAACTACATACTCAATAGAGTGCCTAGCAAGTCAGTACCCAAGACGCCTTTTGAAATTTGGAAAACCAAAAATCCAAGCTTGCGACATCTCCATGTATAGGGTTGCAGGGCTGAACCTCGAATCTACAACCCTCAAGAGAAGAACCTTGATCGTGAAACAATTAGCTGCTATTTTATTGACTACCCTGCAAGGACAAAGGGTTTTAGATTTTACTGTCCAAATTATAGTACCAAAATTGTTGAGACTAGTTGCACAAAGTTTATAGAGCATGTGGAGAATGGTACTGAGAATGAAGACTTTGTTTTTGAAGAAGGTGATGTAGATGTGATAAAGAATGCTAAACAAAATGCGACATCCATGATTCCCTCAAGTGTTACCGTTCAACCACAAGGTACTGAGGAACTGCAAAATCACAAGTTGGAACCTCCTCAATTTGATGAACCAATTGATCAACACCAAGAACAAGCTATCGAAAATCTTGAACCAGATACTCAACCAAAACTAGCTAGTGTAGTCGAGAAGATCTAACAGGCAAAGAAAATCTACGGCCAACTCAATCAATGTGTATTTACACGAAGCAGATTTTAACATTGGAGATGAAGCTGATCCAACAAGTTTTAAAGAAGCTATAGAGAGCCATAATGTAGACAAATGGAGGGAAGTAATGTTGAATAAACTCAAGAGCATGAGGTATAATCAAGCCAGAAATTGGTATGCCCAAATTGGGTGTTTAAAACAAATAAGGATAGCGATGGAAAGATAGAATTAAGGTCTGATTGGTAGCAAAAGGATTCACTTATAGGGAGGGAATAGACTACACTAAGACGGTTTCTCCAGTCTCCACCAAAGACTCTTTTCGCATAATTATGACATTGATGGGGCACTATGACTTGCCTTTACATCAAATGGGTGTAAAAACTGACTTCTTGAATGATGAACTTGAAGCATCTAATTTTATGAAGCAACCGAAAGGCTTGCAAAAGGAGGGAAAAGAGCATATGGTTTGCAAACTTAACAAGGGGGTTTATGGTTTGAAGAAAGCAAGCAAAAGGTGGTATTTCAAATTCCATAAAGTTGTCTCAGCCTACGGCGTTGAAGAAAACATGGCTGATCAATGCATTTATCTGAAGAAGTATGGGAGCCAATTTATTTTTCTAGTGCTATATGTCAATGACATTCTCAACTTATTGAAGGAGACTAAAAAGCTACTTTCAAACAACTTTGAGATGAAGGATTTGGGAGAGGTTGCTTTTGTGTTAGGAATCGAAATTTAGAGAGATAAAGCAATAGGCCTACTAGGTTTGTCGCATAAAACATACATTGAATGGGTACTTAAACTTTTTGGACAGAAATTTTCGTTAGCCAATTGGGATTTGCAGAATGAGCATTGCCCAAAGAATAAAGAAGAAGATGATGAGATGAAGAACAATTTGTATGCCTCTCTAGTTGGAACCATTATGTACGCACAAGTGTGCACAAGACTAGACCTAGCCTTGTGCATTAGCAAGATGGGGATATTTCAGTCTAATCCGAGAATACAACATTGGATAGCTGGAAAGAAGGTTCTGAGGTATCGGCAGAGGACAAAAACTCACATGCTGATGATGTATAGAGAATTTATAGCTTGTTGGTTATGTTGATGTGAATCTTGGAAAAGTATAAGATAATTATATCTCTACTTCATGTTTTATTTTCAAGATGCCAGGAGCAGTTGTTACTTGGAAGAGTGCTAAACGAACTGGTGTTTCAAGTTCAACTATGTTTTTAGAATATATAACTTGTTATGAAGCTACTTCTCATGCAATACGGTTGAGGAATTTTATTAAAGACATAAAGGTGATGGACTCGATTTCAAGGCCTGTGCAAATATACAATAACAACACAACAACTATTTTTCATTGCATGAACAACAAGATGTCGTCTAGACTTCAGCACATTGATAGAAAATATCGGATAGTGAGGGAGAAGGTAAGAGACAAACTTGTAAGGTTTGATCATATCAGAACTCAAAATATGATTGCATATCCGTTTACAAAGTTTTTGCCAACAGAAGCTTCCGTGAGACATGTTGAGAGCATAGGATTATTTCCTAGGTTTGATGTTGTAATCTAGCGGGAGTCTTGTTCTGTATTCCGATAGATTTTCTAGTATGTATAATTTGTTGTTTTCCAGATTGAGGGATTTGCATTTAAAGATGTTAATTTGGTTTGACAGTTTTGATTATTGAATAATTTTCTACCATTTTCACTATTTAGCTATTTTAAACTTATTATACATTTGATTATGTATGTGAGTTTATGGTTTTTATTTGAGATGCTATTGTATTTAATGACATTGTGGATTGACTCCTTCTAAGTTGTAAAAGGGTGTATATGTACTGAAAACATAAAGTTCACACTACAGATCAGTACATGTTAAGGTTCATGTTTGTAGGTGCTTCATGTGATTTGCGATTGCATTATATGTGATTATAGATGGCCTGTTTGATGAAGTAAAGCAGTGCTTATCTATAGTTCGTTTTGTCTAATTGCTTTTTACTAATGCTTGAAGGGAAGGACTTAACTGATTTAAACTCATGGCCAATAAATATTATCAAACTTTTGGAATACAGAAACTTAGTGTTCTAATGCTTGATCTAGTGGGAGAATGTTATATTCCTATACAGATCTATGCACTAGAAGCTAGGTTATATTTTTACAAGTCATTGACTTATTAAGGTTAGATAAGAGTTTAAATTTGGTTATACTTGTGGCTCAAAATATTGTGAATTAAAGAAAGTTTTTGTAGCCAATTAAAGAGGTCCTAATTATTTCCTTTTGCATGAACCGTTGCTTGATGGGCCTAGAATGATATTCAAGTTAGGCCCCGGTGATGAGTAAAGACAACCTAACCTAGCCCTATATAAGCTTAAGACTCTGCTCTCATCAAATATGTTCTCTAACACTAATTTCATCATGAAGAGGGAACTAAAACAGTTTTAAGAGAGAGCAGAAGCCTTAAGCCATTCTTGTCTTATTGCTTGTGTTGCCGCTGCTATTGGATGAGTTTTGAAGTTGTGTATTCACGAAAGATGGCGACAGGTATGTGTTGATATGTATTTCAGTTTATGTGAAAGATCTTAAACATAATATAATCTAAAATAGATTTAGCATTCTTATGAGTTTTTTGCGATTTCTTTACATGTTGATGCCATGATTATTTGGTTGGTTATTCTCAAGTTCTGCTGCAAGTTTGAACATGCCATGAATATTACAGAATCTGTTGCTAAGTATTTCAGTTTGTGCAAAATATCTTAAACTAAATATAATCTAAGCCTAAATTTCAAAATGACCCTTGTGTTTGACCGTGTTGGCCAATTTAGAACCCGTGTTTTCAATTTGGCCAATTTAATCCCTGTGTTTAGAACCATTAGCCAATATAATATGATTGTTATTTTGTTGTTAAAAAGTTTAAAAAAATAAAAATTAAATAATTGAATTCAAATTATAAATAAATAAGAACTAAAAAACCAAAAAACTAAAAATGAGATCCAAAACTAAGAATCAACAAACAAGACACCACCATCCAATACCAACCGCCTCCCCCTGCCTGCCTATACCAGCAACCGCCACCCTCTATCTTCTCACTTTCTCTCCAACAACAACCAACCACCCTGTCAATTTCCACCTCCCAACCACTTTCCCCACCCATACCTCAAGGCCTCGCATAATTCCAAGGATTCCCAATCCTAAACCCTTGAAAACACAGGGACTAAATTGGCCAACATGGTAAAATACAAGGACCATTTTGACATTTTAACCTATAATCTAAAACTAAAACACTGACAAACTGCTCATCGCCAAAATATGTAAGAAACCAAACTTCTCGGCACTTTTTGTAACCAATGGAAACTGCTTCTAACTTTTCTAACAATGTGCACAAAGTACTAAGTAGTACGTTCACTCTTTTAGCATAAAAAAATACTACTTTTTAATTTTATAGAAAATTTAGATTTATAAAAAAATACTCTTTTAGCAATGTGCACATGAATAGTGACTGCCTTACCCTTTTTTATTTTGCTTTTCCACCCATTACCAAGGCAAGTAAAGGCAAGCACTATTCACATGAGATATGATGACAGAAATTTGTATGGAGTTTTGGTGTGGGAAGTGAATAAACATGGCTAGGTATTTATAGAAAAAAAAAATTGACATTTTTCGTATTTTTTATATATTCTTTTTCTTTTTCTTTTGTATTTAAATTGGTTGCTGATGTCAGCATGACATCAGCAAACCCAGGCAACAGCTCAGGTAATTCTTGCCTTTAGGCTTGCCGTGGTAAATGGGGCCCATTTTTGCCCGGGATGCCTTTCATTGCTAGGGAGCTTAAACCCAACCTGGGCTCCCTTTTGCCCCAGCAAAACTGAACCGTTGGAAGTGCTCTTAAGAGAGATGTTGGGTGCAATCCACATAGAAGTTGTTGTTGATCCAAGTCCTTTGACTTTTGCGCCCGCATAAGATTAAATGCCTTTTTTGATTTATTAATGTTTACATTTTATTTTATTTATTTAGTAATTATTTTCTTGTTCCATTTATGTCCCTAAAACATAAATAAGGTAAACTATGGATTTGTAAAACCGGTAAGTTATTGATTTGTGGGACATTAATTATCATATTTAATTTTAATTTAATTTGAAATCTATTTATTGAATTTTGAAATTTTCCTAAGGTATACCGACCTTAAAATTTGTAATCAGAGTTCATGAAAACTTCATACCTTAACAACAGGTAAAGTACCTATGCATACAACTCTTCTGCGAGTATTAAACCCATAATTTACCTATAGTCAGGTAATTAAATCCAAAAGTTACCTCTAGTCTAGGTAATTAAACCCAAAAGCCACCTCTTTTGTACATAGTTATACCCATAAATTACCTCTAGTTCAGGTAGTTGAACTCATATAATACCTTTGGTATGGATCTTTAAACTCATAATTAAAGTAAAAAAAGTACCTATCTAAAAGGTTACAGAAAAAGGAAAAAAGAAACTCACACCTCCACAACAGGTATACTCACACTTGAGTATATTGAGATAAAACTTCATAAAAGTTACTATGGAAAACCCAAGAAAAAAATTATTACCTGGAAGGCAAGTACATTTATATATATATATATATATATATATATATAAGGAAACACATTATATATATATAAGGAAACACACACACACACACACACATATATATATATATATATATAAGGCTTAATTGTAGCAATGGTTAGTTGAGTCCCTTCCTATTAGGTTAGTGTTTTTCTAGCGCCTCCATCTTGCGAGTTGGCTGCTAGGGCTTTGTTTGAAGCTTGGGGGTTACGTTTTGTGCAGGTGACTCGCACAGTACCTGTCCGGTGTGGTTCTCGGCGGGGTACTTCTCCCTACTTGTTCTACTGGGGGTTAGGCTTCGCAGGGAAGACTGTTGAGTGGCTGATGGCGTCTGTCGGCGATCTTGTGATTGGGCTATCTTCTAATCTGGCGATCTCGGAATCTGAGGCTTTTGAGGAAGTTGGGGTAGAAGAATTAGCAGAGTTGAAGGTGGAGAGGTTTTTTATGGTGGGGAGGCTGTTGACAACAAAAGTTTTTCATAAGGAGGCACTGATTGGAACGATGAAGAAAATATGGCATACTCGGCAGGAGTTTTCTGCTGTGCCGTTGGAAGATCCTATGAGATTATTGTTCTCTTTCAAATCTGACTTTGACAGAAATAAAGTGATGAAGGGGTCACCATGGACATTCGATAGGGCGCTGTTATTGTTGGCAGAGACTGATGGAAGCGTGGACCCTGTGTCGGTCCCTTTGGATAGTCAAAATTTCTGGGTGTGAGTCTGACGCATTCCCCCTATTTTCTTAATGCCGACGATGGGGGAACGGATTGGGAAGTATCTTGGGAATTTTGTCATGGTGGATCGAGGTTTGAATGGGGACTGCCTGGGGAGTTTTTTATGTATCAAAGTGGGACTTAATGTTAATGAGCCTTTGAAACGGTATGTTACTCTCAGACTTGCGCTGGATGAACCGGCCAAACAATATGAGATAGAGTACGAGAGGATTCCCTTGTCCTGTCTTTTTTGTGGCACACTTGATCATGTGGGATCCACCTGCAGTCTAAAACAATCAGGGGCCATCGTGTATGAACAGTATGGAAGAAGGAAAACAGTTATGAAGGAGGTCTACTGTATTAAGGCGGAGAACGGTCTAATTGGGAAAAGTTCTGGGTTGATGGATGTTGTTCCAGAGCGCGGTGAGCTTGGTGAGGCTACTAATCCAAAGATTTTAGGGATGGTCAGATCTTTTGAGGAGGCTTTTGGTGAGCATGGCTTGAGTGGGGTGGCGATGGATGTGGATAGTGGGTTGGATAGGCCCTTGGTGAGCTTATTTAAAAGGAGAAGAGTGTCTACAGGACAGTGGCTTAGTGATGTAACCCCGTTGAAGGAAACTGGGGGCATGGAAAATAATAGTGTGGAGAGGGTGTCGACTGATGGTGTTTTAGCAAGAGAGACTCAAGGTGCCACTGGGCTCGGTACAATAGATAAGGGGAAACAGGTGGTGCTGGGAGATACCAATGAAGGTTTGAGCATGAATAAGGCTCCGCAACGGGTGGGGCAAGGTGTAGCAAGTCAAAGTCATGTTCTTTGAGTGGGCGGTACAAAACCTTGAGGAGAATTGTTGAGTCAACCATTGATGGAGCAAGATATTCTGAGGGTCGAATTACCAAAGCTGATAAAACCGTGATGGGTCCCGAAAATAAGGCCCATCACGAGAAATGACGATACTATGTCGGAATGTTCGTGGGTTGGGCAATCCACGAACATTCCATGCTCTAAGATTTCTTCTTAGAGATAAAAAGCCACGTATTGTTTTTTTTAGCGGAAACTAAACAGACAGTGCGCCAGGTGGAAGTTATTCAACGAAAATTAGGGGTGGTGGGGTGTTTTAGAGTGAGTAGAGATGGAAGGTCAGGAGGATTAGCTCTTTTTTGGCAGCAGGGGGTGGATGTAAATATCATTTCTTATTCCCCAAGGCATATTGATGCAATGGTGAATGGTTTGGCTACGGAGTCAATTAGGTTTACGGGGTTCTATGGTAATCCGGAAACAAGGCTTCGACGTCACTCCTGGGACCTGCTGCGTCGGATTGCAGGATCAGTAACTGGGCCTTGGCTGGTAGGAGGTGATTTTAATGAGATTATAGCAGCACATGACTACTCTGATTGCCGTTTCCGACCATGTTCGCAAATGAGGGAGTTTAGGGAAGCACTCGACGACTGTGGTTTGTCATCTCTTGGATTTCAAGACTACAAATTCACTTGGTCTAATAGGTGGCATGGAGCGGGTAATGTCCAGCTTTGTCTGGATCAGATTGAGCAAACGGAGAGTTGAGGTTGGCTTTCCCTAAAGTGATTACTTATCACCTAAATTCTATGGTGTCAAACCACTTACCTATTCTTACCTACCTGCAGTCCCCATTGAGGGAGGGAAGGAGTAAGCGGTTTCTATTCGAGGAAATGTGGACTACCGTTGAAGGGTGTGAAGATGTTATTACTCAAGCATGGAGGTCTGGTACAGGGATGGCTATTGACAGATTGAAAGCATGTCAAGGATTTTTGCACAGGTGGAATAATGAGAAAGTGGGGCGAATACCCGGTCAGATTAAAAATTTGCAACGAAAATTGGATGTGTTGCAACAGCAACCATTTACAGCAGCAGTGGCCTAGCAACAAGCGACTCTAACTCGAGAAATGGATGTGGTGCTGGAGAGAGAGGAGATCTTGTGGCGACAGAGGTCAAGGGTTTCTTGGTTGAAATTTGGGGATCAAAATACTAAATTCTTTCATGCACATGCCAAGATGAGGGGCCGAAAGAATCTGATCAAAGGTATTTTTGATGATCATGGAGTTTGGTGTACGTCCACCGAACAAATCTCCACTATCTTTTGTGACTATTTTCAAGACTTGTTCCAAACAAATGGTTTGAATGAGACTGAGACAATTACGAAGGAGATTAGGCATGTGGTTATTGCAGAACAAAATAGTAGGCTCACTTTAACGTTCTCAAGAGCTGAAGTTGAATTTGCGTTGGGGCAGATGCTTCCGACCAAGTCACCGGGGGTGGACGGCATGCCGACTTTGTTTTATCAAAAATATTGGGGGACAGTTGGGGATGACGTAGTGAATTTTTGCTTGAATATTTTGAATGAAGGGGCTAGTGTCAAGGCTGTAAACCATACTCTCCTCACCTTAATACCGAAGGTTAATGGGCCGACAAAGGTCACCGAGTTTAGATCAATCAGCTTGTGTACGGTGCTCTATAAGCTCATATCTAAAACGTTGGTTAATAGGATGAAGGAAATTATGCATGTTATTATTTCGGAGTTTCAGAGTGCCTTTGTTCCTGCAAGACTCATTACTGACAACATTATTGCGGCCTTCGAAAGTGTTCATGCTGTTAAATGTAGAGGAGGTAGTGGGCTGAAGAAGATGATCCTAAAATTGGACATGTCTAAAGCATATGATAGAGTGGAGTGGGGTTTCCTTGAAGCTATGCTTCGGAGGTTGGGTTTTAGTGATCGATGGGTGGAACTTATCATGGATTATGTGTCCACGGTTACCTATTCTATCCAGGTTAGGGGGCGGTGACGGGCATGGTTGTGCCAACAAGAGGACTTAGGCAAGGCGACCCCCTCTCACCTTATCTGTTCTTAATATGTGCGGAAGGGTTGTCTACCTTGTTATCCAATGCTCTCAGAACGAAACAAATCAAGGGAATTTCAGTGGCCAATGGAGCCCCCATTATTTCCCATCTCTTTTTTGCTGATGATAGTTTGCTTTTTTGTGATGACCATTTATCTGACTGTGCACATTTGCTTCATATTCTCAAATTGTACGAAAGGGCTTCAGGCCAAAAAATTAATTTTGACAAGTCTGCGGCGTGTTTCAGTCCCAAGACAGATCCCATAATGAAGCAATTGATTTTAGAGATGCTTGGTGTGCGGATTGTAGCTTGCCATGAATGATACCTCGGTTTGCCCACGGTAGCTACTCGAAATAGATCCCAAATGTTTAACCATGTTCGGGAGCTCTTGTGGCGCAAACTAAATAATTGGAACATGAAGCTCCTGCCGACGGCAGGAAAGGAAGTATTAATCAAGGCAGTTGGGCAGGCTCTTCCTACATATACAATGGGAGTTTTTCAACTGCCGCAGACTCTATGCAAAGAATTATCGGCTATGATAGCCCGATTTTGGTGAGGGAAATCTGATCAACAAGGCATACATAGGATGGGGTGGCGAAAGCTATGTCAACCTAAATGTATGGGGGGCCTTGGTTTTAAGAATTTTGAAGCTTTCAATAAAGCTTTGGTAGTGAAACAGGCGTGCCGTATTCTGGAGAAACCCAACTCTCTAGTGGCAAAGATCCTGAAGGCTCGATATTTTCGACATGGAGACTTCATGGGGGCCCCTCTGGGTCCTTCTCCATCTTTGATATGGCGATCTATTTTGTGGGGACGAGAGGTTATTAAGGAAGGGCTAGTTTGGCGAGTTGGGAACGGGAATTCAATTAGGATTTTTCATGACAAGTGGATCCCTAAACCGTGTACTTTTAAACCATTGTGGAATGCAGGATTGGATTGGAATGCTAAGGTGGCTGATCTAATCACTGATTCTGGAGCATGGGATTTGGCTTTGCTAACAAACCATTCATGTGGGGAGGATAAAGAGGCCATAACTAGCATAGCTCTAGGGTCAGTTGCACAATTGGGTGATAACCAATATTGGTACTTCGAAAAATCTGGTAAGTACTCAGTTAAAACTGGATATCGGGTGGCTTTATCCCAATGCGACGAGAACTCTGATATTGGTGGCTTAGATTCCTCGGCCAGACAATCTTTTTGGAAACAACTCTGGAAGCTTGAGGTGCCAAGTAAGATTAAGAATCTGGTGTGGAGGGCGTGCTCACACATCTTGCCCTCTACTGTTAATCTGTATAAGAGGAAAGTGATTCAGTCCCAAGTTTGCTTCAGATGTGGCAAATATTATGAGGATGCCTGTCATGCTTTGTGGAGTTGTAAGGTCAGCAAGCAGTTTTGGAGGTGTACGGGGTTTGCTGGGCGTTTTAAAATTAGTGGAGGCTCTTTTGCAGATTTATTTGATGCGGTTATTAGAGCTTGCTCACAGGTCGACGTGGAGAGGTTTGTTTGTTCTGTTTGGAAGCTCTGGAAGACACGTAATGATATGTTGCATGGGAAATCTGTTCCTCGCGTACAAGACTTAGTCAAGAGAACTATGGAGCTATATGGAGGTTACAAATCCTGTTTGGTGCGACCCCAGCTATTTGGGGTGTCTCGGCAAATCAAATGGGTTTGCCCGCCTCTGCAGACATTTATGCTTAATTGTGATGGTGCCTTGGACCGTGAAGGAGAAAGGAGAGGTTTGGGGGGGTGTTGTAGAGATAATGTAGGGAGATTCATATGTGGGTTTGCTACTTTTGGTCCACCTGGGCTGAATGTATTAGGCACTGAGCTGGTGGCATTGAGGGAAGGGTTATTGATGATGGGATTTAAAGGCTATACTCAGTTTTTGCTTGCAACTGACTCCAAAGAAGCAGTGGCGATGCTCAAGGGAGCTTTGGAGTGGCGGAGTAATTTGGGTAATGTGGTGGAGGATATTAGACGATTAATGGCGGATCGTGGGGTGGTTGATGTGGTGTTTCAACCTCGCGATGGCAATGGGGCTGCACATGCACTGGCCCAGTTTGGATTGAAGAAAGGTCTACATTTTTTTTGGGAAGATATTGCTCCCCCTTGGCTGGAGCAGGTACTAGAGAGCGATAGGATGCAGATTTAACGAGGCTCTTTTGTTCTCCTCTGTTGTTTATTTGGAGGTGCTATGGTACTCTTTTTCCTTGACCGGATTTTCCTCCCTTGGGGGTTTTATATGGCAAGGTTTTAATGAGGCCACTCTAAGCCCTCCGTTTCGCCAATTATGATTCTTTTGTAAGTTTGATGCAAGTTCAATGAAATTCTTCTTCTTGATCAAAAAAAAAAAAAACTCCAAAATTAGTTACAGAGGTCACCCAATTAGGTGTCGTGTTACATCATTTGTCCTTCCGTCAAACTCTGTTAAATTTTTTGTCAAAAGTGAGTGTAAATTCGGAAATTCATCCTGACCCAATTCTCACCATAACCCTCCCCCTTCCTCCTCCCCCATCTCTTCCCCACTTCTTATCCCACAAAAACTTCAAAAACCTATATTTTAAAATCAAACTGTTTGGGCCTGGTTGAAATTTGACCGGGTCAGGCCCAAGATCCGACAATTAAATTTAACCGGGTTAGGCCCAAGATACGACAATTAAATTAACATTGGGCCCAATCAGTGGGCCTAATCAATAAGGTCGGATAGAAGCCCAAAATCATAAAGGTGGCCGAATATCTACATGTGGCTGCATACATTAATCTAGTCGAGCATATCAATACGGCCGAGAGCATAAAAGTGGTCGAAAGCCTATATGCGGCCGAAAGTGTAGATACGGTCGAATGACTATATGCGGCCGAAAGTGTAGATACGGTCGAATGACTAAAAGCGGCCGAAAGTGTAGATACGGTCGAATGACTAAAAGCGGCCGAAAGGGTAGATACGATTGAATGACTAAAAGCGGCCGAATACATGAAATCAGCCAATGTTTAAATAAGGAGAGAGATAATCCGTAGGAGGATTTTCTCATAGGTTACAACTCAAATATGGAAGGAATTATGCCAACTTGATGGTCAACTGAAGTTATTGCTGGGAGAGCTCAAGATGGAAGAAAAATCAAATCAAATGTTATTATTCACATTAAATCACACGCATGAGACAAGGGATTGAAGATATTCTGGAGCAATTATGATTGATTTGAAGGCCAATTGACAACTGACCAAATTGAGATGCACCGAAACCCCTATAAATACCAAGCTTATGGAAGAGAGAAAAGACCCCCGACACAACACACAACTTGTCATTTTACATTCTCTTCAATTTCTATCCTAGGAGTAGCATAATGTAGCCATAGCCTAGTTCTTACTTTTTCCGCTCTAGTTTCCGTAAATTTCAATTATGCCTTTACATTCTTGTTCTTGTTTTTCAATTCTATTTCAATTACAGTAATTTCAATTCATGTTATCTTTACTGTTCTTCGTAATCTAGTTTACTTTCCGCTCTTTACTTTACGCACTCGCATTTCAATTACTTAATTTATGCAATTTACTTTACGCACTCGCATTTCAATTATTTAATTTATGCAATTTACATTACGCAATCGTCTTTACATTCTTTATTTTACGCACTTTAAATTACGCACTCGTCTTTAAATTATTTATTTTTAAGCACTTTACTTTCCGCACTTGTCTTTTAATTATATTTAAATTCAAGCACCTTTTACTTTACGCACGTGTTCTTCGTTTCATTACATTTCACCTTCAATCTTCATCTCCACCCACTCCACATCATTTGGTTGCTCACATAAAGCCTTGACTCTGAGGTAGTGAAAGAACCTAGGCCGTGAGGAGGTTCCTTGCTCGGCCGAACAATCGTTTGATTAAAGTCAGATCTCGGACGCAACACATCCATCTACACACATTCCATTCAAGCCCAAATTCGGGGCTTGGTGGTGGCACGCCCCGCACTCAAAAAAGAAGAAGGACCAAAAACTCCTTCAATCGGCCTACCCGGCCGAAAAGAGGGAAACACAAACAAAAACAACAATTAGAAGTTTTAAAAAAAAAATGGAGATCTCCTATGAGCTCACATGAGAAAGCATGAAGTTCCAAGTTGCATCTATGTTTATGGTTGATGGTTTACAGTGCTGGGTTAGGGTAGGAGGAAGGATTGGGTGGCGAGTTTGGTACAAGGGAGGAGAAGCAATCGAGTTATCTTTCTTTTTTTCTTTTTCTTTTTTTTGGTTTTAGTTTTATTCGATTATTTTTTGTTATTTCGTTTTTATAAATATTTGGAATGAATTTCCAAGTTTGCCCATGGATTTAACTGAAAAATAAACAGACTTGACAGAAAGGACCAGTAGTGCAACATGAACTCTGTAACTATTTTTGCTGTAACATCCCAACCCAAAATATAAATATTCGTTAATTTAATTAATTTAATAAAATATGAAATTCCAATTTTGCCCTCGGGGTAGGGTATTTTGGTCACTTTCTAATCCGGAAGGATTTTAGGGAAATGAATGGTACTATTACGTAGAGATGAGTCCATAAACACGTAGTGAGCTCGAATCAGAGTTGTAGCGAAAACGTTACGATCAAAACAAACGTAGTGGCAAAATCGTAAATATTTCAAAAAGGATTTAATAAAAAAAATCTGAAATCCCTCATTTCTCTCTCTCTCTCTCTCTCTCTCTCTCTCTCCCTTGTGACCCCCCCCCCCCCCCCCGGGCGACTGTAACAATAGTGACGGTTTTACCGTCGCCACCGTCACCACACGCCACCATTTTGGGTGGCACCGGTCCCAAAAGGACCAGCTACTCTCCCTCTACCAGCCCCACCCCTCAGCCGCCACAATCTGACGTCGCCGTCACCGGAAAAAGCAAGAAAAGGGCCGATTTTTACGTAAAATTTCTGAAGCTCATTCGAACATTTCCGGCAACCAAATTCTTCGAACTTGGTACGTTTTCTCATCCTCTCAATGTGTTCTAGCTGATGGTTGGGTTGAATAGGATTAATTTCTGCGTTTTATGACTCAATTAAGCAATATAAGTTTTGGCCGGTTTCGGCTCGTGATTCCAGCCACCTCGGGTTACTTTTTGAGGTTGGTTCAAGAACAAAAGTTGTTTCACTCAATGTCCTGATCATGTAGGTATAAGTCTTGACTAGCAGTTTGAAGATTTTTCAATCGCCAGAATCACGTTGGACACCCACGCGCTGCCGACGCGTGTGGCGGCGCATGGGCCACTCTGTGGCTGGTCTTTGAGTCCTAAATCAATCCCCATGTTGTCTCAAGCACAATGATATGCTCGGACTTGAATTTGGTTATCATTTTATCGTTGATCGAAAATCGCATATTAGGCGTTATCCGGGTTCGATATGTTTGGAAATTTGGATCGACACCAATTTTATATATGTTGATCTAGGTACCTATAGGATCGTGAATTGGAGCCCCGGATGTTCCGATTCAATGACTTAAAGTTTGTGTTAAACGGTGACCGTCCGATCGTGCAATCGCAAGCGATCGGACCTTTCAATCTAGACCAAACTTATAGGACATGTTTGGTAAACTTTGTTGAATCCATAGGAACTTTCGAATTGGAAATCGGAGGTCGTGGGCCCGGTTGACCAAGTTTGGGCAGTTTGACCCCTCGGTTGACCGTGAGTTTTTCGAGGTAATTTCACCCTTCAAGGAGTACTAGAACAACCTTATTAACGAGTCTTGACCGTTATTTGAGTTATGTTGATTATGTGGGATTATGAGATTGTTTTATAATATCGTATGGAATTATTGGATATTAGTTTGATAATTGAAGAAGTGGAATGGATGAGCATGGGATACAGTATTTTATGGAAATTATGTGTAAACAAGTGTTGATTTCTATTTGAATTATTTTAGGGTCTTTATGGAATTTATGCATTTGTGAGTGGACATTGTTTCGAAATAACATTATTTTGATTGGTTAAATTGACTTGCATCAAAAAATGGATTTTCATGACTATGGAATAGAGATATATATATAAATTGATATTCACTTTGTGATTGAATAAATGGGAAAGAGATTGATATGAGTTAGGGTACTTTGTGATTTTTATGTGAATATGGGATTACACCATGCTACGTACCCTCCCTTGGTTATGGTACCCACATGTGGCGTTGGATTATCCTGCGTGTGGGCATATATGATTATGTTATTAGCTTATCACACGTGGCGTTGGATTATCCGGCGTGTGTGCTGTAGAGTGTTCATCCCCCGATTGGACCGCTCATCCCTAGACATAGGGCAGAAAGTTGAAACCCAGCGGACTAGTCAAACAATTCCCATGTTGGATTGTTTTCCCCGGTACTAGAATTGGTGTGACACTCTTTTATATATATTCTATATATATATAATATGTATATCGTGTACCTCGTATACTTATGGTATTTGAGGTATATACCTATATAGTATGTGTTATCGTAGCATATGGTTATACATAACTATTTATAATATATATGCATAATTGGAATATTTTAAAGCCATTTTTACCTATGTCGTTGATAAGGCTATTATTTGGGAAATTGAATTAAGGAAGAGAATATTATTTTCATAATATTTATATAAGGGTTATAAATCTCACCATTATATGTACCTTCCCTGATTGCTTTACCCACACGTGGCGTTGGAATTTCCGGCGTGTAGGCTCACTTGGTTTTGTTGGGCCACACTTGGCATTGGATTTTTCCAACGTGTGTGCTCACTTGGATACTAGTTACCATACCACACATGGTGTTGGACTTTTCCGGCGTATGGTAAAGGATCCGTACAACTTGGTTACTGTTACTTTACTAGGCGTTGTGTTGGACTCTCCGGCGTGTAGTAAAGTAACAGGGAGAAAAAAAAAGGGATTTTGTTTTTACTATATTGGGAAAAGATTAATGTTTAAAAGAATTAACTTGTTGGTATTACTGGAAATAATTGTATATTATCTGGTTCGTGATTATGGATTGTAGAACTACGTGTGGCTTGATCCCTCAATAAGGGTACGTAGGTAGCTTGGGGTCTTACCCAGGTGCAGCCGCAAGATCAAGTATATTTTTGGACTTTACTTTGGTCACTAGGATCACATCCTACTTATTAGTTTTATTAAGTTTGGTTTGAATTATGTCGAGGAGCCTGAAGCCCAGTCAAGGTGAGATTAAATGATTGGTTATATTTCAGTATTACCGATTAGTTGTGGTTAAAAGGTGTTTGTGGTCTTGATGAGTCTGAAACCTGTTTGGATGAATGTTTGATCCTGGTCTAAGTCTTTAGAATTTCTCTGTTATCGCCCGTACTAGGGTATGATTGTGAGGCCGGAGGCCATCTATGTAAACTGCATGAAATTATCTTGTGCATGTTGCAGGTTGGTGATATTAAATGTGTTTTTAACAGGTTAAGAAATTTGGGAAAAGTCTATTTTTTAGGGGAGACTTTGCCGAAATTTTGACAAAAAGTTTCATTTCGTTAGTAAGTGGGCTCGGCATCGGTATGATGTCGGAAACTCCATAGGATTTGTCCCGGATTCCGAGGAGTTTGAGGCGGGTCTTGTCATTTGCAGTGACCAAAATGTAACTCCTAGTATAGTTGAGGGACCATTGCTACTGTTAGCACTAAAACTAGATGGATAGTAAGTAGACCAACTTAAAGATGAGGTGAATGTTGAAGGTGAGGACCCTCAGTATGTGAAAGCATTTGGTAAGTAAGTAAACATACATACAGAAGACAAATGTACGTGGTTCACCCGAATAATGGGCTACGTCCACGAGAAGTATGTTCTCATTACGATAATGTGAGTATACATTGTACATAGGTTTAGACTCAAGGAGAAGAGGAAGAATACCGAAGGCTGAAGGTTGAAGGCTGAAGGCTGCAGGCCGAAGGCTGGATGCCGAAGGCTGGATGCCGAAGGCTGGATGCCGAAGGCTGGAGGCCGAAGGCTGAAGGCCAAAGGCTGAGGATCTGGTATGATCCGTGGGTTTTTAAGTGGGCTCATGGGTAAGCCCATGAGGCCCCAGTGAGCCATATGGAGCCCTAGTAGCTTGCCCAAATCTCTCTCTCTCCTTCTTGAAGGGGAGAGGTCTCCTTTTATAGGGAAGGGAGAGTCTCCTTCTCTTGTGTTTTGTCGATGTGGGACTCCCTTCCCTTTGCTTGGATTGGCTTGGGAATGCTTGGCCAGATATTGTACAAACAAGAGTCCCCCAAGTTCCCGATTAAGGAGGTACTTCTTGATTGGGGACTTGTAGTCATCAATGCACTAGCCAAGTAATGCTTCAGCTCATTCTTCAGCAGGCTGAAGGCTGATGGCCGAAGGCTGATGCCGATGGCCGAAGGCTGATGCTGATAGCCGATGGCTGATAGCCGAAGGCTGATGCTGATAGCCGATGGCTGATGGCCAAAGGCTGATGCCGATGGCCGAAGGCTGATGCCGATGGCCGAAGGCTGATGCCGATGGCCGATGGCTGATGGCCGAAGGCTGATGCCGATGGCCGAAGGCTAATGGCCGAAGGCTGATGCTGATGGCCGATGGCTAAAGGCTGAAAGCTGATGCCGATGGCCGAAGGCTGATGGCGCCGTAAGGGAGAAGTGTCTCTTGGAAGGTGCCGTTCGGCATGGCTTTGAGAAAAGGCGCTAGAGAAGTGTCTCCTAGAAGGTGTCGTTCGGCATGGCTTTGAGAAAAGGCTCTGGATAAGTGTCTCCTAGAAGGTGTCGTTCGGCATGGCTTAAGGCTGATGGCCGAAGGCCGAAGGCTGATGGCCGATGGCCGAAGGCTGATGGCTGAAGGCTAATGCCGATGGCCGAAGGCTGATGGCCGAAGGCTGATGCCGATGGCCGAAGGCTGATGCTGATGGCCGATGGCTGAATCATTGAGGGGATGTGAAGACATCGCACGCGCCGAATGATGCAAAAGTGTCGAAGGCCGAAGGCAGATGCCGAATCATTGGGGGGATGTGAAAACATCGCACGCGCCGAATGGTGCAAGGGTGCCGAAGGCCGAAGGCAGATGCCGAATCATTGGGGGGATGTGAAGACATCGCACGCGCCGAATGGTGCAAGGGTGCCGAAGGCCGAAGGCAGATGCCGAATCATTGGGGGGATGTGAAGACATCGCACGCGCTGAATGATGCAAGGGTGCCAAAGGCCGAAGGCAGATGCCGAATCATTGGGGGGGATGTGAAGACATCGCACACGCCGAATGATGCAAGGGGTGCCGAAGGCCTAAGGCAGATGCCGAATCAGTGGGGGGATGTGAAGACATCGCACGCGCCGAATGATGCAAGGGTGCCGAAGGCCGATGGCAGATGCCGAATCAGTGGGGGGATGTGAAGACATCGCACGCGCCGAATGATGCAAGGGTGCCGAAGGCCGATGGCAGATGCCGAATCATTGGGGGGATGTGAAGACATCGCACTCGGGGAATGATGCAAGGGGTGCTGAAGGCCGATGGCAGATGCCGAATCATTGGGGGGATATGAAAACATCGCACGCGCCGAATGGTGCAAGGGTGCCGAAGGTCGATTGTATGAGGTGCCGAGGGCATGGCTCAAAAGGGTGCCGAGAGCACTCGTGAAGGAGAACGACATAGCGTTTTGTGTCGCTTCCCACAGACGGCGCCAAACTGTTAGCACTAAAACTAGATGGATAGTAAGTAGACCAACTTAAAGATGAGGTGAATGTTGAAGGTGAGGACCCTCAGTATGTGAAAGCATTTGGTAAGTAAGTAAATATACATACAGAAGACAAATGTACGTGGTTCACCCGAATAATGGGCTACGTCCACGAGAAGTATGTTCTCATTACGATAATGTGAGTATACATTGTACATAGGTTTAGACTCAAGGAGAAGAGGAAGAATACCGAAGGCTGAAGGTTGAAGGCTGAAGGCTGAAGGCTGAAGGTTGAAGGCTGAAGGCTGGAGGCCGAAGGCTGGAGGCCAAAGGCTGGAGGCCGAAGGCTGATGGCCGAAGGCTGAGGATTTGGTATGAACCGTGGGTTTTTAAGTGGGCTCATGGGTAAGCCCATGAGGCCCCAGTGAGCCGTATGGAGCCCTAGTAGCCTGCCCAAATCTCTCTCTCTCCTTCTTGAAGGGGAGAGGTCTCCTTTTATAGGGAAGGGAGAGTCTCCTTCTCTTGTGTTTTGTTGATGTGGGACTCCCTTCCCTTTGCTTGGATTGGCTTGGGAATGCTTGGCCAAATATTGTACAAACAGCTACAATTAAGCCCATCTATAAAGCAAAAGGCAATGAATGGTGAAACATTCAAAATATCAAAAATGCCCTTTGTTAATGCAAACATTATAATTGAAATTATGAATTACATGAAGATAATATGGTAAATTCACACTTTTTCATGTGCAAAAAATTAAAATTAAAAACAAAATCAGATAATGTGTCCTATTTTTATGGTACACAACTACCCGTTATCTTTTTTTAATTCTAAAACAAAATAAAACATTTTAAAAAATCAATTGGCAAACGCGTGATATATATATATATATATATGGAAACACATATACACACGCATATATATAGAAAATTTTGAATTTTAAGAAGGTTTTGATATAATTCCATTTATACTGCAAATTCCTTAAAATTTATGGACATACTAATTGCTTACTTGGCGAGAGTTGCAATTGAAAACGGAGAGCATGTGGACTACATCCATTATATCTTGATGCAAATGGACCTATATCTATAAAGCCCTTAATTTTATACAAATGAGGTTAAAAGAGGGATGGTCTTAAGTGTAGGATTAAACCCTCTCAACTACTATAACTACAAGTCCCCACAAGCAATACATTTAAAAAATAAAAATAAAAGAACGTACAAAGAAAATAATATCATAAAAAAAGATAAATTCTCTTTTTGTTTGTATTCAGAAAAGTTGAAAAGAATGAAATAGATTGTTTTTACAAATTTCTATACCCTTGAGGCTCTGAAGTTGACAACTAGAGGCTAGTCCATAGACAAAGGTTACAAGTTCGACTCTCCAATTATGGGCTCTCTATGTGGTTTTATGCACATGATTGAAAATGTGTATTTGTATATTTGGTGAACTATACATTAATGAAGATAGAATTGTGTACCAGATTTCTGGCACCAATAATCCTCCACCAGAGACTGTTCTTCCTTTTTTTTTCTGTGTTTTTTAATTTCTGCCAGTGTATGTCCAATTTTGTATCTCTATAGTCTATCCTGTACTAAAACCTTTGTTGGAACTCGCTTGCGCTTTTTGTTCCATACTTAGATTTGAGTATGTGTTCCTATATTCTAAACTATGCTAGGATTTGGGTTCTTTTTATGTCCTGTAGCTATGCTTAACTCCAGCTTAATTACTGCTGCAGAATGGGGGTTCACAGAACCATCTGCGAAATGATGGTTCTGCTCATGATTGGCTTGTGTTGTCCACAACAGAACCAAGAGCACCATTAGTGTTGCAAGAAAGACCATTGCTGCCCAAACCATCTTAACGTATCGCTTCAAAGGTTTGCAGTGTTTGACAAGGATTTCAGAGAAAGCATCCTTCACTGTCTGACATTCTACTAGACTTTCCATTCCCGGGTATGAATTTAGTAGATTTTGTATGGAACTTGTGTAAAGCTCCACCAGTTTGTAATCGCTGTCCGATATGAACACTCCATCTTCGCAGGTTCCATTGCTGGCATCTGAACAACTAAGTGCCCTCAAGACCTTCAACATTAACCACAGGCAAGGATTAAACAGGCATACTGAAATAGTGAATTATTCACAAAAGTAGTAATAAGTTTGAAGTGTGGAAAACATATGAGCTTGATTAAAATTATTGAACTTCTTTTTAGCATACCTCTGGGATGTCTCCGATTCGTACTGAATTAGCCGGACAGTTTTCTGGCTGGTAATTGTACTCTGGTGGTTCTGAGAAGGGATTGCAGACATATTCTATACTTTGAGATGATGTTCCTTGTGTTGATGATATGTTTGCATTCACCTGAAGATTTACCAACAGTAAAAATTTAAGAATTACCAGTATTTTGTATTATGTAACTATATCTAATAATTTGTCACAAGTGTCCTTTTGCAGTTGAACAATTGCTTCTTCAATGCAAAGTTGATCAGTCAGAGCATTGGCCCCTATTATCTCTTTGCCTTTGGTTCTCTGTTACTTTTCATTCTTTAATGACTTAATTCATTTCCTTCATTAATTTTGATCCCATTATATTTGAGTAAATCATATGTTTGGTTTCAACATTTCATGACTGACAAACTTCATGTCTTAAAATATTTTAGGATTAATAACATAAAATAAGGTCATGAATCTGATGTACCAAAGTTTAAGGTTATTGGAAGGGATGAAATGTTTCTCCACAACTTCGAAAAAAGTTATTTCTTTGTTCCTTCGATACCAAAATACACGAATCAATCTTACCTCATTAACAAGGCTGTAGATGTTTGCACCAACATCATTTAGGACTGACTTTGCTGAAAGCAATTCATCACAGGGGAGGATTGAGCTCAAGCTGTTGTTGTTGGGATTCTGTTGGAAATTTTCAAGAGCTGTGCATGTGTCACTTGAAAACCTGAAATAGAATGAGATGTTTCTTTCCAATTAGTACTCTCCAACCTCTTTCCTGCACTGCTTCTTGTTGCTTCATTTATGGAGCCATACTACGTGCTCTTTGAGAATATATATATATAATACTTCAGGAAAGGAAAAGAAATGGACATACTCTGCTAAGAAGAAATACAGCCCAAAGAATATCCAGCACAAAACAGTTAAGAACCAGCATAGTATAATGAGCCTGCAAGAAAGCAAAAGCATTATACCATTAGGAAAAATTGCATTTGAATGTTCTCCAGTAATGAATATAAGTATTTTCCATGTTCAAGTCAATTTTTAAATTCTACACTTACATGTAAACTAGCCTTCGTAACTTCAAAAATCCAGACACTGCAGCAGGGAGAATACAACTTCAGTGATATTTACGGATGAAATGATATTCATGAATTCATGCAATTTACAGATGAAATGTTTCAACGTTACTTAAGCTCCATAATGTTCTATAGCAAGACAATACGCCAAATCATATTCGGAATTTCACATTCGGAGTCTGGCAAGAGAACATTTCCGAATCACACACACTTGCAAACAAATGAACTCACACACCCACCCACCCACCTGACAGAGCAATCACTGCAACCAAGTCAAGGAAATAGCCACTGTGGTTACTATATACCTGCAGACACAAATATATCATTATTATTATTAACATGCACTGATTCAGATTGGGTTGAAACTTAGGATTTGTGAAGGCTTTGGAATTAAAAGATTACTTACACTATCTTGAGACCCTTGTCAATCAGACGCCTGTTCTTCTTAGCCTGCCTTTCTATATCTGCAGCTCCAGTATCAAGTTTCTGGGATGTAGAGGTGAGGAAGCTTGAAACCTCAGTATTTCCAGTTGAATCTAAGTTGTTTCTCATTTCTTTCATTGCTCCTGTTGTGTTGTATATGGTGCCTGATGCTTCATCTGCAGTGGTTATGATAATGTTCACCACAGATTTCGCTTGCGAATGAAATCTCGCGTTGCCCCCTAAAACTAATCCGAATGCCACTCTGCATGGATGTTGCTTGTTAGTCTCATAGAATTACAAACATTGAGAAACTTGATGTTTCCATTTCAAATAAACAGAATTTGGATATGAAATTTAAGCAAAAGATGATTAAATTTCGGTCTTAAATTGTGCAGAGTTTGAATGACTTACATTGCAAAGAGTGTGAAGAATATGGCAAGGAAAATGTGCCACTGCCAGAGGTAACACTGCTTATGACAAAGTTGTCTTTTCTTCAGTTTTCCACTCTTTCTATTTTTACAACAAAGTCTGGTTGCTAAAAGGAAGCATCCATATAAAATTCCACACCAAAAGCCACAGCACCCCAAGTGCATATCCATGAACTCCAGTAAATACAGTTGACTGCACAAAACGACACCATCAAAGTCAACTTACTAATTACTTCTGGATTAAGAGAGAGAGAGAGAG